>PNEQ01025237.1:0-21938 GCA_003012365.1 Medauroidea extradentata | reverse complement strand
ACAGAGTAACCTTCTCACCGCGCCATCTTGATTTGCACTGCCTTCCTTACAGTATGGCGGATAGGCGCCAAGTTCAAACCCACATTAGTACGAAGCACAATATGTACAGAGTAGTACCAACATGGCAGTCGGGAGACCAGTTCCGAACATGTACAAACTTACAACAAATATTATTTACATTGCAACGTCACAAACAACTAATAAACCAAAGGGGCCAGGATAGAGCAAAACCTCACCTCTCCTTTGTATTAAAAAAATATATTGAGATGTTTAAAGTTTCATTTAAATATTCAGCATTTTTAATTAAATACAATATAGTTTTTAGATGTGTCAAGTCATAGCCTACAACATTGTTATACACTGTGAATTTTTTCGGTTTGGTGTGTCAGTTGGTTTTAGTGGCGTGCATTAAACCGTAAAGTGCAAATTTTGACGTTTACGACCTATAACGAAAAAAATATGAGAGATGCACAAATTTCCTAAGAGGAAGATTTAGTCACAATTTATGTCTAAAATAAGAAAAAATATATCTGGTAGAAATATAAAAATAATAAAAGACGTTGAAAATTGAGGTGACGCGCCCTTAAGGGTGATTCGACAAGAGCGCTAGACACGGTGTTTGAATCGCCCAGACACGGGTTGTTTTCACTTATTCTGCACAAAAGCGTCTTAGACGCTATATTTTGGCGTTTTCCCTCTAATTGATAATGAGTAGAGACGCCGGAAAATCGCGGGAAAAGTTGACTATTTGCTAGACTCCAACATGATGTATATAACCCTGAATATTTTGTATCAGTATTAGCTATGGTTTATTTGTAGCATTGTTTCTCTCTTCAATAAACCCAGTTAGAACTGTATAGCTTGAACACACAATGTACGTGATTTGTAGGGCCCTGTAGTTTTCGCGAAAAGATTTTTGCCCCACTTTGTTTCAGTGTCTTACGTGCACACCTGCAGTTCAACTTCATAGTTATTGACAGAGTGTTTTTGTGCAGAGCCGTTATTCATTTGACTGTGCCAATCAGTACACGGATAACAGCGACACATCACGTCTGTGATTTGCGGGTTTAACCTCCAGACGCTGGGTGTTACGGCATCCAATCACTGACCACAAAGCAGAGATGCAGGTGCGCACGTAAGGCACTGAAACAAAGTGCTGCAAAATTCTTTTCGCGAAAATTACCGGGCTCTAGTGATTTGTCTCAAAACTGTCCACGCTTGTCACCGTTAATATACTACACTGTAAAAAAATTTAAGGTAAATATACTCTACACGTAATGGAAGCCAATTACCTCTGCAAGTAAGGGAAAATTACTCAACACATGTCAAGGAAAGTTACTCAACTGGTAATGTACTTTTTCATTACATATTGGTGCAGTCCTTTAGGACAATTTGACATAACGCGCGAGCCAAACTTCCGAGTGCTTTGTGAGGCGAATACACTACCTTGCGGAAATTTCCACACATATTCAGAAATCAGATTTCCCTCTCAAGGTTTGGGAATATTACCACACATATGATGAATAATATTACTAACTTTTTTACAGTGTACATTTTATTGGAGACTATATAAAACATTTTCGCGATTTTTCAGTGTCTCTACCAATGGGTGTTCCGTTCAGGTAGGATACGTTGCTGCATTATTGTTACAGTATGTATAAGAAAGAAGCGTAGAGACAAAAAATTTTAGGGGCATAAACTTTTCAGGAAAAGAATTTTGCCGCAGTTTGTTTCAGTGTCTTACGTGCACATCTGCAGCTCAACTTCGTAGTTATTGGCAGCGTGGCTTTGTGAAGTGAAGTCTCTCATCTGAGACTGCGTTAATCAGAATAAAGTTACTGCAACATCACCCGCATGTGATTAGCTGGTGAAACCTACAAAACATATTGAGTGTTAAAACAACCGATCACTAGAGGCACGATTATTTCGCGTATTGATTTTAGGTCAGGTTGAACGTCAATAACGTATACTTCACTCCTCTTTCTGTAATTAGACGACTGCAAGCCAGTTATAAATAAGGAAACAAGTCGTGGAGACATCACGTGCTACACGTTTGTACTGTTAGAAGCCAATGGATATTCGCCTTCAGACGGTACACGTATAGAACTGAGAAGTCTAGGCTGTTGCCAGATGAATACGCGAACTACTCGCGTCATCTAACTATCACAGAAAACATCCCGAAAAATTCGTTCAATTTTATAAAATGACAGTCCTGTATTGTTCACAAAAGGATGCTTCTTTTCTTCAAATATAAATTTCCCCGTGTCAAACATATATGTTGCAAAAACATTATTCCCCTCCTTAAGGTCAATAGGGGCACAACTCTGAGATTGGTTAATTTGAGTTCGGCCTCTATTGCAAATCATCTTTCAATGGTCTTTCTGATGGCAATACCAACACTTATTTAGCGTACAGGATATCTGTATTTTTAACTGATTCCTTATTATTAGGGCCATGAACTTTCCGCGAAAAGAATTTTGCCTCAGTTTGTTATGTAATTTTTATTTTTCTATGTAATTTTCATATTTCTATGATCAAGTTAATGCTATTATCACAGAATATCAGTATTGTCAACTGTTAATTATATACATTCCAACATTAAACGTGGTATTATGCTTACAGTAAAAGTTTCGAAGACCCAAATTTGTTTTCTCACTAAAACTTTAAATGTCAATATTTCGGAACCTTATTATTTGAGTTGTGCCGCTATTGTTCTAGAGCAACGAGCTATATAGTTAACATAGAGGCGCGGAAACGCTTGCAAAGTGAAGCCCAATTGAACGGTGGTTTTGACCAAAGAAAACATGGCGAACAGCAGTGTGGCCAACATTATGTATGAAAATCCGCCATATGTTTGCATAAAATCCGTTACTTTATAGCTCGACTATATTTCCGCTAAACACAGGAAAAAATGTCAATAATTATTTTAATATATTACACTGTAATAATGTTTAAATTAGCATAATCGCTCTCGTCTCTCGACCGGATATAAGAGTCAGCCATTTTATCTAGGGTCAAAATACCACGTTCAATTGGGCTTCACTTCAGAGCCTTCGGGATTGTTGTTTCCGCCCCTCTATGTTTACTATATAGCTCGTTGTTCTAGAGGTACGACATTTATCACTACTCATTACACTGGGGCCTATGCACGTTTAAGCTGCTCATGAACACCCGTTTAGACTGATCAGCGTTACGAGTGCTGGCGTCGCTAATACATCCTTCCGCGTCAGAAGCACTGCCGCAGTATCTAACGCCATCTTGAATAGCTTTTGAAGCGTTCTCTAGGTACGTTGACGCCGTCTCAATTTATTGCGCGGTTATCACATCGACGTTTGCTCGCGTTCCAAAGCTCTGCTCAAACGCCGATATTCTACCACCCGTGTATAACCGCCCTAAGGCATTGGCGCCAGTCCTTGTGTACCGTACACCTGTTATAATAATCCATCAGCGAAGGCCCGCTTTGACAAAACCATATTGCAACTATAGCACCTGATTACCGCAACGATCACGCACAATGTACTTGATTGTAAAAATTTATCAACTTAACTTTATGATCGTGACAATATGTTACTATGGCCTCAGACTCTTAGTTTTTGAGCTTATTAGAAAACCCAATTAAGGTGGCTGCGTGTATGAAAGTATTTTGAGCGCCCGAGGATTAGAAGTAAAAATCCATATGCCGAAGTTCTGCACACCGCTTGTAATGGCGGCTTGGGTAGGCGGTTACCAAAGAAGGTACTTTTCCTGCACTTGAAATGTGCTGCTGTGATTTTAGACTAATCATTCGTTTTACCAAACTCCTTAATGTAATGTTTGTTTGTGTAAGTTTAAAAATTCATAATGCTCATGATAAACATGGACGATAACGTCTTTTTCAGACTGATGTACGCGAGGCAATAGAAATCTTACTCGAAAAAATACAGAGATAGAAACACTAGTTGGACGTAAAAACATACTTACCACCGTTAAAACGTTATGGTCCCTGTTACTATGGCATCGGATATATAACAACAGTAAAGAACGGCTTCGTCCGGCGAGTGGCTTGCACATAGAGACGATAGCCGTTCAACGACACACTTACAAGTTCTTCGATTTTGTGCCTCATACGCACAAATGCCGCCTATCTAGGGAGTTACCTCAACAAGTGGCGGAAATGTAGGCTACAAATCGGTTGGAAGGCGAAAAGAAGTGCTCAACGGTAAAAGTTTGTACGGTTAGTGGTTATGTTACGAAATAGGATGTTCGTCGGCTATCCATATCGTCGACAAGCGAGGACATCAGAGACGGTCGGAAATAAAAATAAATAACGAGTAGGGAGTGAGCCCAAGAGCAGCAGAGTATCATATCCAGAGAAGCAGATGCACGAGAAATATTTTTGTTTAGAGAGTTGGCAAAAACTATTGTCTAATGTCGCTGTTTTTTTTTATTATTATTATTGCAGACTGACTTCGAGAAACCTACAATTTTAAACTGATGCGTTTAGTGCAGAATAATGTACACATGCCCTCTTAAGGAACCGTCCCAGCATTCACGGATAACCGAAATAAGGGTTGAACCCGGGTCCTCCCGAGTGTAAGTCAGGGAAGGTCGGTTCTGCTGACAACAGGCTGAGTCATCCAGTCAGGCAACGTGAGGTGAAAACCATAACGCCGTGTGGAGGTGCCGCAAGCACAGATACATCACGACCCGCACAGACAACACGATGCGTCAGCCCACCTCGGTGTAGCCTGTTTCCACACCCAGCGTGACGTCAGTACATTCAACCACCAATAACCCAACAGCGTCCTAATGCTGTTCACGTTAAGACTCGGTTTCAGTCGCCATATTGGATCATTTTATTTTAGCTTTTTTTGAAATTCTAGTAAGAAAAATGTTAAATATGCTATTATACCGCAAATTCTGTTTACCTCCCGCTACAGTACAGACATTGCGATTTATTTATTTATTTATTGTCTTATTTTTCAAATGGCGAAGTTAAGGCATGTAGCCTTCTCTTACACTTACCATTTTTTTTACAAAAACACAAAATAAAATTACATATACATAGAACTGACAAAAACTAAGAAAAAAATTATTAAAAACTAATGATGACTAACATGACAAAAATACAGACCACTTTACATATTCGTGTGAAGTAGCGACTAATAAACACTCGTACAGAGTTTATGATTTTTCATTTTACGCGAAACTGCTTTTCCAACTTCTATTATACACGAAAATAACACACACTTGAAACAATACTTCTATAATTTTAAAAATGCAGGATGCTTTCTAGAAATATGATTTTGGGGCACTGAAAATATCTAAATACAGATTTTTTTATACTGTTGTGACATTTAAATTTGTGTGATTCTTTGCAAGAACGATTTATTTTGCGTGTGTAGTTTATATTTTTTAAGTTATATCTACTTGCGGTAGCAATTTTGAGTGAACTTTGAAAATGCTCTATTGTTTGTTTTGCAACATTTGGCAAGTTTTCTTCATTTTTAATGTTCTTGTAGTTTTATATATTTCATCAGATTTATTCAATAATTCGTTGCGCAATTCTTTTCCTAATTGCCTAATAATTGTACAGTTTTTCTTGCAGCAAATTATCACTTGAAATTATTTTTGTGAGATTAATATGTATGTTGTTTTTGGGCATTTGTATTCAAAATGATTGGGTTACATGCCTTAACTATGTATTAAAGAGAGTAAATAAATAAGTAAACTATTAAAATAACACCGGGATTCGGAAAGCACAACGCTACCTTAATGCCTAACTAGTTGATGGCAAATTTTGTAGGCTATTTTATGACGTGAAGAAAATAGTCTTTCCGTTTGACTGAGAGTTTTGTCATACAAGTGTGTAGTAAAGTAAGACAACAGACAACAGACTTCTTCAGAATTTGAGAAGTATATTATTTAACCTTATGCGGTCCAGAGATAACATGGAATAATTTCGTTGCTTTGCCTTCAGTAAGTAATTAACAAACATTCCAAACTGCTTGTTTTTCTTTCATGACAAATGACATCACATCTGACTCAATGAATGCATGAAATCCCTTCACGGTCACAGTTTTATCTTCACCTAAACGGGTGAATATGATATTATTATTCACGTATCTCTAAGAATGTTTAGCTCTTAAGATAATCTGTATCTCGTAAGACCAGCATATTTTAATTAATGACCGAAAGAGACTGCCAAAACCACGTCAATACCAACTATTCGTTTTACTCTATTATCAACGCTACCTTTAGCGTGCAGGGAAATCATACGTTATACATGCTTCTTTCTACGTTCGATATTTAACTACTTCGGTTGAAGTACAATCCACTTTGAATGAACGTAATTTCACTAGTGATGTAAGCCGAGTATAGTTTTAAAATTGAATGTTCTCAGAGTAGTTTTAAGATTTCTGCATTACTCTGATAACAAAATAGAATTTCATACCTATTCTTCATTGGTGAAATATGACCTTGTGCTACTTGGCGATTTCTCTTCACTCTTACACGCTTCTTCTGGCAAGTATCTGAGTAAGTATAACAAGTATGTATTCTTTTTAAATGAAACATCTCAAAATAATTTATAATTGTGTTTTAAAATATGTATCACACTGTGACGTATTCGGTGGTGGACAATGTGCTAGTACTACTCCATCGTAAATTGTTGCATCGAAAACTTTGGTCGAGCCACTATTTCTTCCAGAAAGTTAAGAATGTCACTTGTCTTACATTCTCACAGAACATCAATCAAGAAAAAAGATTGTGGGGTACTGGCGCTATCGCGTAAAAAAAGTGTCGAACTTAAGTCAGAAATCATTGTTGAAGATTTTTTTTTTCTGTACAACGCCAATGGTAACACTGTCGTAGTTTTTCGAAACGTTTTCTTTTCACATAGTCTAGTTGTTATAAATTGAAAACTAACCATACAAATTTTACAATAAAATTATCACTAATTTCAAATTCATATTACATTTTATTTAATCCTGCAATTCCTGTCAGATCTGTTTTAAATGGGCCTGAAAAAGAATTCAAAATTACGTATTCTGTTTGTTACATGTGCAAGCTACCAACTATAAATAATCACTTATATCCAGGAGAGAAAAGAAGATGACGGAACATTGTGTAAAATGCGTTGTTGAGAAGCAGTTTGTTTACAGGATAATCTCTTTTTTTTACAAAGTATGTAGGCAGTGGTTATATTTTTTTCTAGAATATTAAACATTTCAGTGATATTTTGTTACGTATAACAGATATTGCCTTAGATGTGTATATTAAAATAGGGTAGTTTCATACAGTGCGGTCACTCAAAGGTTGACAGTAGAAACAATCCGGATCAAGCTAGCAACGTCTCAGTTTGTTTAGTTTTTAATGCTGAATAACATTCTGAAACCCAATTAAAAACTATAGTGGGAAAATGTACACACGAAGCTTCAAAAATAGGAAATCGTTATATTGTATCAGGCCCAAAAATTCGATAAATGTAAGTTAAGAGAAAGATGTGAAGAAAGTCATTCTTTTTCAAGTTTTCGATGCAAAATAACATTAACACATTACTGAAATCCTCACTGGAGAAAATATTCCAGGGTGTTTTAAAAGTAAGAAAATGTATTTTTGAAACAGGTTCGAATGCTCTTGATAAAACGTATTAGGAACAAGTAGTGGAATGTTAAAAACGGGACATTTCATTAGATTTTAATGCTTAATTACTTATTAAAATCCCACTGAGATCTATAGTCGGCAAACCTGTACATAGTGTTTCAAAAACCGGAATCATAAAATTGTATCAGGCCCAAAAAATCGATTTATGAAAGGAAGATAAAGTTGCAGGAATCTAATAAATGTGTTATTAGTTCAATTTATAACATAGATTAACTTATCGTAACTTCACACAAATCAATATTTAGGATATTTACCCTAATTATTTAAATATCAGTGCACTATATTCTAATAATTTTACCTACAAAATGTTATTATTAATTGTGTTTGTAAACATGCATGTTTTATGCTGCTGAATATATTATTCATAAGTCATACATCATACACAACTTTCTTATTTGTTTCAGGAAAAGGTGAAGAGTTTTAAGGGTTCTGTCTAGCCTATTGCCCTGTCGAGGACAGGAATAGTAGCTTACGTGTTAAATTATATTTGTTGAGGCTCAGACATCTTTCCAAGGGGCGCAAGGCCAATGCTGAAGATGTATATTTATGTGTTACCAAACGGAACGGCGCCATATTGCAGCCCATAACACGCAATATCCTATACCAATGATTTTGTTGAAAAAAAATCGTTACCCCCCCCCCCTGCCAAAGTTCACAATTCTCTATTCGCGAATTTACGCAAAGAAGCTGACATCTGGTGGTGGGATACAACATGTGTAAACAATGTTATGGCCGTAAATATATATAGTGTTAAAGAGTTTTTTATTTGGTGTATTTTCGAATTTTAAGAATGTATTTTGGTATTTGACGAAGTTATAACCGTCTATAACATGTATTCTTCCGTACCTGAGTGTTGAAACGATTCTGGTAACGATATTTCTATGCACAATTTCCCAATGAACGAAATGCTGCGGAAGAATTGGGCGAATGTGTTGAAACTCGGAATACCTGTTAGTACGTTCACTTATGTTTGTGGGAATCATTATTTTTAAGAAAGAAGATTTCTGTTGCAATGATAAGGTATATTTATGTATATATATATATATATATATATATATATATATATATATGTAACTGATATAATTAATGATGGAGAGCAGCTATACATTTCTGTTTATCTGGTAGATGATGTCGGTTAGGCAGGGCTTACAAGATACGATGCTCTATGTAGTTTAGTGATACTAAGTTTATTACTACATGCATTTAATTTTAGATCTGATGTGCGGCGGTCCATTAATCTTCGAGGTTTGAAGACACAATGCCATTACATTCGTAATATTGCCACTGCGAAAAGCAAATCCACATTCTATTAAATGTTTCGTCATTAATATATTTCTGATCCATCGATAAATGGCCGCTTAAAATCTCCTACACAATCCATAATTGCATATATTTCCACAACAGGATCAAAAATCTTCAAATTTCAAAATTACCCCTCGTTAAGTGTCTGGATGTACACATATACAGGCACAGATGCAGTGAGGTCATTCCCTATTAAAATATGAAGCGTATGTGTGCGTAATTTTATATATATATATATATATATATATATATATATATATGTGTGTGTGTGTGTGTGTGTATATATATATATATATATGTGTGTGTGTGTGTATGTATAAGTGTGTATATATGCATATATACGTGTATATATGCATATATACGTGTATATATATGTTATATATGTGTGTATATGTATAAGTGTGTATATATGCATATATACGTGTATATATATGTTATATATGTGTGTATATGTGTATATATATGTATATATATGTATGTATATACATACATATGAGTGTGAGTGTGTGTGTATATATCGTCGGTTTACTGCCAAAAGTGACCAAGTCAAAATGAGATAACATTATAAAAATGCTAGGAATATGTATACACGAACAATTGTCCAAGTTTAAGGTCTATTCGTCGTTTCGTACTGTTGTGCCACAGTAAAGTAACTTACACATTTTTGTGAATATCTACAATGTATAATTTATAATATACATATGACACTTAGTACCTAGGTTTAATATTTAGGGAGTGATGAGACTTTGAGTACTGAGTTTAAAACCGTATGTCTTTAACACATCGGAAACCGAATTATTTAAAACGAGAATACTCTAAACACTAATTTATGTTATTAGGGTCTTGAAACCCACATCAAATGTTGGTTACCAAAGTAACAGGGGGTGACTACCCGTTAACTGGATTCAACTTTGGTACCGACTAAATGTTTTAATTTTGGTAAGTTAATTGGTTTTCCTTTAATGCATAAAACCATTTTTGTAAATTTTGACTTTAATATGGTATGATACAAAAACTATGAAAGCTAAAATATTTTCGTTACAGTGAAAAATATTCACAATATATGCCAACAAAACAAACCATATCTCATACAGATAAAAAAATTTCATAACAAGTAAAATTTTCAGTGAATCGCCCTCTTAAATAATTATCCCATGGTTGATAGCTTCACACTACCGGTCTTTCGACCGAGTGCATGAGCCAACGGTCCGTACATGAGTTTCTACTCGTACTGAGCAGGAATACTAGCGCAACGACAATATTCTCTCAGTAGGGTAAATCTAATCTGTCTTACGACGTTCACCTCTGGGCCGGCATTGTCGGTGACAACCTCGTTGGACCGTATTTGTTGCCGGCACGTTTGACTAGCCACCTTTGTCGATGCCAGTTATGTTGATGCCGTGGATTTACAATCACGCCAGCTTATGAGTAGGGCCACGATTTTGTCGCGAAAAGATTTTTGCCTCACTTTGTTTCAGTGACTCACGTGCACATCGGTAGCTCTGCTTCAAGGTTATTGGTAGCGTGTCTTTTTTCAGACACGTTTCCCACTTGACTGCACCAATCAGAATAAGATTATTTTGACTCCGTACGCCTGTAATTTGCCGAGGCAAGTGAGTGTAAAATCATCCAATCACAGATGATGTAGAATAGCAGGATGTGTGCACATGACGCATTGAAACCAAATGTTGCAAAAATCTTTTCGCCAAAAAATTGTGGCTCTACTTATGAGGTATCAGCACGACGGAGCCTCTGCACACTTCGGTTTGGAAACTCTTCATCACCTGACTGCCACATTGGTGAACGATGAATAGGCAGCGGTGAAGTGGCCACCACGTTTCCCAGGCCTAACGCCACCTGACTTTTTTCTGTGGGAGTCTTCTCAAGACGTTGGTGTACGATACCCCGATCAACACAGTAACAGAACTTCGCGCCCGGATTACTGATTATTGTATTACCATTCGCAACTCCCCACACATGTTTGATCGTGTCAGACAATCGATTGTTCGTCGCTGTCAGTTTTGTAGCGAAGAAGACGGACGCCACTTTGAATTGTTACTGTAATAAAATACACGCGGATTGTTTGCTAGATACGTTCTCGTGCAGCTAGAATCTATAGTTTTCCTTAATGGATTACAAATTATCAGAACATATGTACAAACATGCTGCTGCACTAATTCGTAACCCTCATTTACACACAGCAACTAAACCGTGGTCATATGACCAGTATTTCAACGCGGGTTGCGTACCTGGCAGGCAGCAAAGTGCACCTTCGCATGATATTCTTCTCAAACAGTTCGCAAAAATGTGCTCCATGAAGGTGACGTGTATTATGTATATTACATCTTTGAAAAGCAATAAAAATACCCAAGTGTTACACACACATTGGTAGGAACATACCAGCCGTCCTTTTTATCTCGATGTAGGGATTGTTTGTACTCCACAGTTTACTTGTGTTACTGCTTAAGATCATCGTGAAGTATCATCGTTCACCGAATCTTTCTTTAATGACCAATATGTTTTATTAATTTCAGTTAAAATAATTTAAAACGTCGATTTGCAAGGCTGAATATCTCCCTTACGAGTTACGGTACGACATTGTTCGTATGTAATGTTTTCTACTCCATTTTGCATATAGAATCACCTCACGAAGTTTGTACGTGTTGAGATGATATCATAAACTTATTGAAGTGTAGATAATGTTGTTTACAGTGATTGTCCATCATAATATGTGCAGTGAGTACATCCAAACACATGTACGTAGTATTACCTGTGTCCTCCTGGCACTCTGTCGCTGCAGCCAAATATTTGCGTGCATTTTTAACAACAGCTATGGCTCCTAGACAGTTATAGTAAGATGACCAATTTTGTTAAAAAGCTCATATTACTCAGTAAAGCATCATCAAATGTTGCTATATTCCGATGGTACAAAAGTTGAATCTTATTAGAGAGTGGCCACCCCTGTTATTTTAGTAACGGTTAAAGGTATCCGCCAGCCTTTGATGTGGGTTTGAAGGCTCTAATAACATAAATAAATATTTATAGTATTGCCGTTTTGCATAGTTTGGTTACCGCTAATTCAATATCATACGATTTTAAAACTCAGTATTCCAAGGCTCATTAAGCAAATAGTATTAAATTTAGCTATTAGTGTCCCGTATATTTTGTACTTAATTTTTCATAAAAGGAACCACTTAACTCCGTCTGCACACGTAGTTCAAGAACAACCTGAGTATGTGTATACAAGTGTGCGTATACATATACATACATATATACACACCATGTGTATTACCTATGTGTCTTCAGGTGTCGGATACACTACATAGACATGCTTCTTAATAGCTACTTGAAGAAATGCAAAAATACTTTGAATTTCCTCGGTCTAATTTCATTAATATTCTTGAAGTACATGTTGCTACGTATTAATGTCATACCACCCTATCGATTTCCGAAATAAAATTAAATCTTCGGCACTGTTTAGATTGCGAAGACCAACAAATTGGTGTCTCGCCATTGTTCCGGTCGTAACCGATGACACTTTTTATTTTGGTACACGTTACGTAAACAAAGCAGGAAACAGAATGCCATTACACGTAGAAATACAAAAAAAAAAAAAACACCAGCGTAAATGTACCTGTGACTCATAGGAGTGTTTCGAGAATGAAAGATTTCTTTGCGCTCACAATGTTTCCAGAACATTTGTAAAACAGTCTAAATGATAAATGATCCTTTTCAGTGTGGGCCGCTTCTACTGAATAAATAAGTCACTGGTTGCATACATGTAGGTTGGATAGTCATTGAGTCATATCTAATATAATTTAAAAAAGGATTTACCTATCCTTTCTCCCGCGTGGGCTCTGGGATAGGTATCACTCGTAAGAGATAGCTGTGTCTTCCACTGGGAACCAACATAAATCCATATGTTTGCAGCATCTTTAATGAAGGCAGTGAATATTTCCAAGGTTTGGTCAGAAGGGACTGTAGCTTCTCGAAAAATACTATGGCTAAAGAGAGAATGCGGGACTTGAAAGGCTAGATTCTCCAGTAATATGTATACAAATCGCTCTGGAAGTTCATGAGAGTCGCAGACGTTATTACACTAATTCTCTGCGCTTGAAACGGCATCAGGATGAATCATGTTGTCCATACTCCTCCATTATTAAATAACGGCGTTCAGTTTTCAACTGGAGAACAGACTGCTATTTATGCTGTGGAACAGCTAGTCATAGTCGGCCCTCGGACCGTCATAAACATTGCGTAGCATCAAATCTTCCTCTTCGTGAACGTATAATGCAAAGAAGGAGAGAGAGAGAATATAAATGAGGCGTAGAAGTGTCTGAGTTAATCAGTATGCAAGCCTAGTAGCAGCTCAGGAAGTCTCACAAAAGCTGCTATAAACGTTTGGCAGTAAAAACAAACCAAGCATTTGATTCAGATTCAAATAATACAGCTGAATACGAAAATCAGATACACGTCAGACTGTTTTTAGCAGAACGTTTACACGCAGCCAGACTAAAGAGAGGAGATATTCTGATTGTAGTACAGTCACGTTTGAACAACTATAGACCCCATTTAAGGAATTATAATAAGAGCAATGCTGCATTAGGGTGCGAATAAGAGCAATGCTGCAGCATTAGGGTGCGACCCTCACTTATCCGACATACTCGTCTCCTGTACGTTGCGTCATAACGAACACTGCCTATGGCAGGGTTACTATTAAATAACGCTATCTGCTATTTGGACAAACGTAACTCAGAGCATGTGCAGGTCAAGTAAAACGGGTCTTCACTTGAATCTTTACTTGCACCTCTAGTCATAGTTAGTACTGAATACACCTTCACACGTTTATTTAGTTACACATGCTGGAACAAAGCTTTCAAGTACATCGGTGTATTCAAGCAGACATTATCTGCTCACTGGCTGCTCGATGACGCAGTGATATGGGCCTGAATTTAGTTGCTTCTGTACTATTGGCTAAGCGACTTCCAGGAAGTGTCAAATAAGTCACGGGCCAATTGCGAAAGTGGCGCGAACTTAGTTGTTGGAATTATAACTTGGGGCCAAAAGAAAACGCGAATTTTTCAGGTCTCTAACAATTACGATCAAATGTCATCCAAACACGTGACATCTTGCACTTCTGTGCGTGCGTAATTAATTCCACTATAGCGCAATCAGACATAAGGCAGGTAAAAATTTGGCGTTGCACCCACTTAAAGCGATATTTAATCGGTCCCCATTGTTTTGATTAAATATCATTACCGTCTATTTGCACTAACGCAGCGCAGCGCAGGCACAGCATATGGTAAAATTGGTCTTCACTTGAACGTTTAGTCGTAATTGGAACTGAATATACCAAAACAGCACCAGACGCAAGGAACATCCATTTTGGAAGAGCAATTTTGTCTCTCAACATAAGAGCCAACCAGCGGGGACACTACGCACCCAGGCGCAACGCAGGTGAAAATTTTGCACTGCACCAATTTGATAGTGATATTGAGTCAGGAATGCCCGGTACTGAACTTGTTTTGTGCAAGTGTAGAGTTTACAATATATTAGCTAGAATTTCATTACAATGCAATAACACTCAAATATCTGTCATGGGCCTACCCAAAAAGCAAAGGAGGTTTGGGTTTCAACTCGCCTCTCTCCCTTAGCGATTAGGTTTTGCCTTTGTATCCATACAATTTTGCATTGTGTTTCATTGTCAAATTAGACGGAAAACCATAATACTGATAAAATTAGTAATAGAGGATTGTTCTTCGTATCAGTATCCAAAATTGTCAGATCAAAGCAATTTTATTTTAATTATAACTAGATGAAAATTCAAATCCTCTCCATAGTATTTATAAGCATAATTATGATTGCTGTAGAGTATTAGCACTTCCATAATCCTCATTTCAAAATTCCTGTCCAAAACTGTGCGCAATTAAATGATAACTCTACGTGGCTCACTTTACAAATAAACTAACAGCGGAATACCAAAAGTAGTAAATGTATTGAACACAAATTACAAGTTTAGTTGGGGAGGGCAATATTTTAATTAATAACGGATCTTTGTGTTTGACAAACAATTAAACAAAATTTGTTCAAGAAGTATATTTGTGATTGTTGTTTATTATGGTTTCTGTATTGACGTTTTTCCGCCTAGTTATCTAAAAATACACATTTAAACAGCTTCTCACACAAACTGACACCAATAAGTAAAAACGGAAATAACCTTAAAATTAGCGAGGTATTTATGGTTATAAAATTTGTCAGTGTACGGCTTTCAAAATATAATAATTATTGTATTAGCAGAGATAATAAAGACGTTGCACAAATTATTCTGTGCCACTGTGCGGAAATTCTATTGTGATGTTTCAAAATATTTCACTGTAACTTCAAAAGAGTCAATGCAGCATATTTCTTTAAGGTGAGATATACCGTATTGTGTAACTAAGACAGTTATTTTTTTTTTAATAAGTAGTGGTTTCATGCCGTTCAGGTGGGAGTCACTGGAACACACAGCTAAATGCAGCAGAATTCACCGTTTTTATCTACCAAAAAACAAAATAGTATAGTTGTTATATTATAAAAATTAAACCACGCTTATAAATATATACACTTCATACTAGGGCGAAAGTATTTTTGAATGTTTCTTTGTAATGACATTACGAAGACAGCAGTTCAAAAACAACGGGTCGCTGATAGGGTTATCAAAGGTCCGCCAGAAGGGCGTTATTTTGCGTCCGGTCGGATAATTATTGATGCTCAAAAATATCCAGCTTTGTAAAAGAATGAGACATACTTACACGGAATATTTCTGTTAGTACACAACTGCATGCTAAATAAATCTTAATAAACCTGCTGTCATTTGTCACACACACACACACACACACAAGGTGGCTCGCCACGTCGCGTCACGATACTTGCGTTGCCTACACTGGGATATTCACGTAATCATATTATGTTGTTTTCTTTGATATACCTTTTTTATCCTTGGTTATTTGTATGAGAAATATGTGTTACATAACATTCAAACTGTTACAGGTCCCGCAGCCTAGGAAATGTTTTGAGAGAGTGAAGCAGCGGATGTAAAATGGTATCTACTGCGCAGCTACCCGCCTTATATTTCCCCTCCCAGCCAGTAAGAAGGGAAATGAAGGAGCCCTGAGTGTGGCATTATCAGCTACAACCAATCAGCAGATGCGCACACCCTTGCTGGTTAGAGGTAGAAGGAGGAGGAAATCTCTCCTCTGCTCGTTGCCAGGACCTTTCCTAGTTTGCGTGGCATGTATTTACATGAAAATGTGAATTCGTTAGTATTCAAATTGGTTATTTTTTTAGTGAAATGTTATGTTTTGCGAAATGAATGTCCTTCTTTTCTCAGTGCTTGGTAGCCATAGTCGCGGAGACACTTAACACTCCCAGCTCTACTGTCTTCGTTTGAAGACCATTGAAAGGGAAGGGAAGGAGGGGAAGTTCAGCTGATACTTTTACGTCTGTACGCTCTTCTCACAAACATTTCGTTGTTATCCATTTCCTAACTTCGAGAGCTCAAGCACTCCGAATACCCTTAACGGGCTTGAAGGACAGAACCTTACTGTAACGAGACGGCGCTCGACTACTCCTTGGCGTGACGTGAAGCGCTACACCACCTCCGCCTCCTTCGCGAACGAAATGACAGGCTGCCTCCTCTTCCCATTCTCACGTCAACCGAACCGAAAGGGTAGCGCACACCAACCGATACGTCCTTTAACAGAACGCGTCCAGGCTATTAGTAAAACTTGTCCAATCAACTGGAATCTTCGTAGTCGGTCGGCGATATCGCTAAGCTGGGATAAAGATCCGGGTGTGGCGAACTTATACACGGTTCGCAGTGGTCGAGTGGGAAGTGATTATTTGGCGCTTAGCATGGGCGCGGAAGTGTCGGAGAGACAATCTCGGCGGCGGAGACGATGACGCTGGTGGAGATGAGATGGCGACTGTGATGGAGATAACGATGATAACAGCAAAGAGCCGCGGTGGAGCGTCACGTTGAATGGTTGCAGTTGCAGTGCAGCAAGTGTGTTCGGCGGCGGAAGAGTGGGAGACTGGACGTTGCATTTGCGTATTTAAGACGAATGAGATCATTAAACCTGCAGGAAATACAATTGCCGTGTTGAATTAGAATATTTGAAAAATATACGTTTTAAGTTAAGAGTGATATAATTTGGCGAATTATCTTTGTGCGACAGACAGACTTAATTAATTATTTATGTAGTGTAAGAGTACTATATGTTCGGCATGTTTGAAAATATTTGCTTTATAGACTCGTGAATTGTAAACAAATAAGCGTAACAACATGTTGAAAGTTATTTTAATGATATATGTAATACATAAGGAAATTTACTTTCAATATTTAATTTAATTAACCATGTCATCCATTCAGATCTAACCTGGCCTCGTCCAGGACCATGATTTCGTAACATTATGATGACCTTCCTTTCCTACCACTCTCGGCGCTTCTCAGAGAGGTCTCTGAAGACATGCGAGGTGACTGGCATACGCAACAGCGTGACTGGACAACACCAAACGAAGTACATTTTCGCAACATCGACCTTGAGACAATCCTCTCACCTGTGGCCCCAGTGTCTGTGTTGATGCAACGAACATCGCTCACTCACTCTTTTGTCATTCATTATTTTTAATTTTATTTTTTTCTTCTTACTCGTCCTCACTTTCCGGCCCTCCGGAGTTCTATTATTTCTCGTCATAGCTAGTAACCGTTATTCTTGATTGTTCTAATATTTCAAATACTTGAAATAAGCGCACCTGTTATTGCTTATTTTTATCAAGAACTTTTCCATGTTTTGTCAAAAATATGAACGTTTAAATATTATTTTTAATGGTTTGCATGCAAGCTCTTATAAAGAAGGTACTATGCACCTAATTTAAAATAGAATATATTTACATTAAAAAGCTTAACCTATATTTGTTATTAATACATTAAATAATTTATATTAAATACTAAAATCATGTTTGCACTCTGAGAGAATCAACGGCGGCGCCACTCGAAAAATATGTTTTTACAATGGAGTCTTGCTGCAAATAATCGTTTGAAGTGTGGATCATAAATAGCACATGTCTTGGGTCACATTCTCATAATACTCACACAGGCATAAAATACATATGTAAAAAGCACATTGAAATATAAATATCTTTCTTACCTATAATGAACATTAAGATTTTCCATAATAAAGCACTGAGGAATTAATGCTCTTTCACTTTCTTATGTGAAAATAAAATTTCTGTGAATTTTGATATGTGTGTGCACGTGACATCTTTCCTAGTCGTCTTTAACAGGTACATCTGATGTCAACCGTATGTGGTGTAGCCCTAACACCTTCCTAAAGACAACCGTGATATTACTTCTGTATATTGCTTCCTTTTTATGGTTTCACGTAGTGACATACCTGGTAAATGACTGTGGAGTGTGGCTAGAAATGGGTAATAAATTAACCATAAATACCTTTCGAAAATCTCCTAACGTTTCGTATGTTACATCTCGGTAAAGATGCTGTAGTTACATAACTCATTTTAGTCACGTTACGTAGGCCTCCATGCATTAACAACTGGATGATGATCAAACTATTTTTTGAGTCCATATTTCACGGTATTAGTTTACGTACTAGCGTGTAGAAGGTCTGGCGTAATAACTATAATATAAGACGGGAGTCGACCCAGAATTTTATCTACGGGGCACGATACCTTTCCAAGGGCTGTCTAGCTTTCTTTTACAAATTATATGCCAGCTTTCGTACTTGAACATTCATATTGCAGTTTCTGGTCGTGAGGCACGTTACAAGGAATGACGGGATCCTAACAATAAGTTATTGAAATAACGCTTTAACCTTTGTTAAATACAATTTTAAAATGTTTCAACTAGATATTTCCTACACTTCTGAAAAATAACTGACGTAATCACAGTCTAGAGGAAAAACAGAAGATTATGCGAAATATGTAGCCTAATTTTACATTCAAGCAGTTATAATAAATTTGTCACAAAATTTATGGGTTCCAAAATAACTAATTAATTTTCTAATTGTAACTTTGTTCTGACTTCAATATTTCGTATCAGACTTTTATATGTCCTTGCTTTCGAAAGCTTCTAAGATTTTTATGAGTGCATACGTGTAGTCATCATACAGAAAAGTAATGTTCTGACTTTTCTTCCCTCCTGAAATTGGTCAGAAAACTTTTTAAGTTCACGTGGCTAGTTTTAAGTCAATACATGCCAAGAATCAATTCATTTGCTTTAGAATTATGACTTAAGGCATTGCTCTTTAGTTTTGCAGTGGTTTCGTAAATATTTTTTAACGCAAGTTAATACATATATCAAAAATTCATTCGAACCATTTTAACACTTGTATATAATCGTTTGTATCTGAATTTTTCTGTTGCAATACACCAAATGGAGTTTTAGATTTTGGCCACTGAAATATCACATATTATGTTGTCAAAATAAGCCAAAATGTACATTATTTAATAAAACGCTCTGGCAAAATTGTGTAAATCTATACACAGCCTCAATTTTTTTTTCAAAGCGTTTGGTAAAAAAATATTCGAGTTATTTGCAATTGTTTGAAATAAATGAAAGATCATGGCCTTGAAAGCCTTTGGCGTTCATGTGATGTTATCCTTTCCATAGGGCGAGCGAAGCCGACTTTTGTAAAGACATATTTTAAACACTCGTAACGATATTAACGGTATAAAATGTTTCGTTCAGATTGATCATTTGTTTAGTAAGTTTACGTTAGTTCACGCATGATATAGAGGTGATTACTTACACATTAAAACACTTTCTTTGCCATCACAAAATATTTTTGGGGTAAAGAAAATTTTTGATTGAATATTAACCACTGCAAATTGGCTTTGATACTTAGAAAACGCTTGTCCAAAATATTCCGTGTGATAACAAAATATTATGTTTTAATTAAAATAGTTTAATAGTAATCTTTTTTGTAAAATTAAGGGAAGCATAATTTTGCTAAAATTCTCGAAATAATATATGCTTAAAAATTTTCTTAAAAAATTATTCACGAAATTTTGATAACATCAAATAAATTATATTTAAAATTTTCTTTACTGTAAAACGATAGGCCACGGGGGCCGAATAAGGGATTAAAATATGTTTCAAAAGCTACCACATATTATGAAAAAACGTAGAAGCATAAGCTAAAAAATTTTCCTTGACACACAGGTTTCCACTTTTAAAGCATAGTTTATGTTTCAACAATCTTACAATTTCTTAAGCGGTATATTCAATTATTTTTGGTTCGTAAACACCTCACGTAGCACCATATTTCAGCTTAAAATCCTATTTTTGTTTTCCACGTGTGTGCCCCCCAAACCACAATTTTTTGGCTTGGGGAGTGCGAATATCGATATTTTAAGGCATGGCCCCTTTCCCGCTCATCTTAGGAATAATTTCATACATACTATATAAGTGACAAGCAAATTTACATTTGTAATACTTCGTGCGAACCCGTGAAGATATGTTTATCAAAATATGAGTACTATGAACGACTCGACTTCGCGTACCACACGGAGAAACCTGCAAAATGACTTTACTTAATTTTACTTCCAGCGAGTGATTTTTATTAGCAATTTACGAGACTTTTTTTGTGTACGCTGCAGTGTATTTTATTTATTTATTTTTAACCGAAAGTAAGGGTAGCATGCTTCCCTCACATAGGAAATAGTCCCTCAAAAATGTGCAGTAAAACTAACACGTTTACAGTATGTTTATAGTAACCATAATGTGATCATGATTCGGGTGTCTTCAGAAAATCGAATAGCTTAAGTAGCATCTGCGGATCGAGTGAATGATTCACAGGCTACATATATTCGAAGATCAAGTTCAAATGCCAGCAATATAGCGCTAACCTAATATTCTCGTTGAGTTTGCCGCTTTCGCCATGTGACATGTTCTTGAAGCGTATTCGTCTTTGTTTAGCTGTCCAGACACATGCTATTAATAGACGAGGTCAGCCAGTAGCGTCGACTCGAAATTAGAGCCAACCAGCTCATGAGTCAGCACAACGGGTCATGAACTTCGTTCCGTCCCGTTAAAGAATGCACTACATTAACTTAGAATTCTAAAACCTCTTCAGGGGATTGGTGACTGGAAAACCGAAAACTTATTAAACTGCACATTTAATCAGCCCTGACGTGTCTGCCCCTTCGGGTCGCCGCATTCTGTGACGCCCCCGCCCCCTTTGTCGCATACCACGCATCGCGCGCGTCTATCAAGCGAACGCCTCTTATATAGTTGGTACAATATCGAAACACTGCATGAACTTGACAGACCTTGTAAGATTGATGTACAAAACTAAGTTCATACGTACAATTTGAAACTAGTAGGTATTTTCTTTATAATATATATATATATATATATATATATATATATATATATATATATATACTAATGTATAACTAATTATACTTCTTCACATAGCGGTTCCCTGACTTGACGACTCTCATCATAAAAATACTAATAGGTACTATTACTGAAGTTAAAAGGCCAAGAGAAAAAAAATTATTTTTTCACTTTTTAGAGTGTTTTTTTTTATGTCGGAGGTTACTTAAAATTTTTAATTTTACTATTATCAGTTACTATGTTATTTGTAGTAGCTCGTTTTCCTTGAGGTGTCTATGTTACTGCTGAGTCGTCTACAAGAAGCTTTTTTGTCGTTCTTTTTGTATTGTCTAATGTAATTATTTTGTGGTCTGTTGTTTCGAACTTACAGGCGGAATTCTTTTTGTGGAATAATCTGAGTAGTGTAGTATAGTTCCTTCTATTGCAGGAGCCTAGGAGCGGGATCCGGGATCTGTTCAGCATGTGTCTCGTAATTATTTGTGTACGGTCTACCCACCATCTTGGTTAATGTCTGTTGACTTGATACCTAGCTACCCTCATTGGCTCCACCTTCTATCTTTTTTTTTTTAATTAGTTTTATTGTTGTCCTCTA
>PNEQ01025236.1:0-21936 GCA_003012365.1 Medauroidea extradentata | reverse complement strand
ACCCTCCTTCATAGTTACAAAGGTATAAAAATAACTTTCCTCGTATACATGAATAAAAACGGTACTGTAATTAACAATCCTTCTGGGTCACTGTGCATTATGTGAACATATTTTAACACTACTAATTTTAAAATTTAATTTTATGTATGTAAATTGCATCATAGAACACATAATTTACAGCTGTATTCTTACACAAATTTTCATATTATAAAGAAATAAAATTTTAATCATGTTCTACAGAGTTACCGTATTTACTCGCGTAACGCCGCATATTTTTGACCAAATTTTAGGCCCAAAAAATGAGGTGCGGCCATTATAAGGGGTTTTCAAAAAATTACCTTCAAAATTTTTTTTTGGTGTAGAATATAACAAATGTACATTTTTTTTCTATATTTACTTGTTCATAACGTGAACATTTCTTCTAAAATATAGAAAAAGATTTTGTCGGTGTATAGTAAAATGGAAAAATTAAGACTACAAAGTCTTGTTAATCCATTCACGTGCGTCACTCAATGAAAATCGTTTAAAATTATCCCGCATAAGACGTTTACATTTTACGGTCCATTACATGTACGCTATTATTTCCCGTTAAGTAGTTTATAAACAAATCCAATTCACGCTTAAAACGTTACAACTCTCCAGACGCCGTTATGTTATCAACAGAGCATCATCAACAAGCGAGCATGACTCATTGTGTCCGGCGTGGGCATGGATGCTGTGGTGTTCTTTCACCACCCACATCGGCTCTTGAAAACATTGTTGTTAAAGGGGCGTAAAACCTTCTCACTAATTTTTCTACATCGCAATGCAAAGCAATGATTTTTAATTTTTCTTTCTAATGTCCGGGACAATTTGTTTTGCAACCCTGAATTCATTGTACATACCAGAACAAAATAATTTTCCGTTTATGTGTCATTATAACCTGTAGTTACAGTCATTTCACAAGACCCATGCTGATATGTTTGTTTACGACACACGTGCGTGCCTGGCTCGCTGGGCGAAGAGGGAGGAAAGATAAAGAAGTGAGAGGTCGGCCTGCAGCTTTGCATCTTTACTCACGCGCCGCGCGCCGCGCTAGCAACATTTTACCAAACGGAACTTGCCAGATATTTGCAGTGGGATTATTAAAGGCTAAGTAGCGATGGACGACTTCGTTATAAAGTTTAATACTGTTCTAAAATATAATGTGATGAATTTAAATCCAGCAGAAACGATTTTTTATGTCTTTTAACAAAAAAAAAATTAATTAAAAATTATTAAAATGTTTTAAAAATTCTGTCCGAGTTATCCGAAGTCCGGGACATCGAGGTCCGAGTTATCGAGGGTTCACTGTATTTTACTTAATACCTTCCAATACCAATACCTGCACGTTACAAGGTTATGGGTCAATCGAACTAAGTACTGACTAGCATTAAATTCAATCTGAATTTTTTTCATGCTCGAACTTTTAGGCAATAAGCTGAGAATTCCTACTTTCTCTTTTGTAGTTTCTGCAGTTCTGAACTTTTTTCTAAGTTCCTCGATAAGTGATTTGTATTCACTACCTAAATTTTGTAAATAATTGCAGTTTGTGTCCTCTTCATCTTGCAATGATGTTTCTAAATTGAAAGATTTTTGTAGCTTATCAGATACAACTGCAGCAATCTTAGACACCTTCTTTTTTAAAATTGGTGGTCTAGCACACTTTGAGAATTACTGTATTTTCACTGGAGATACACAAAGTGCTGAACATGCTGTATTAACTGACTCTACCAAAACACATTCTGGTTCAAACAAATCATGTGGTTGTTCAGTGTCATCACCTGAAGAATGTGAAGTAGTTTGTACTTTTTGTAAGCACTTGGAGCACAAAGCTTTACCAGGAATCAAATTAACCTGAGTGCAGTTTGCTGCAGTTGTGGGGGTTATTTCTCGAAGAGATTGTTTAACAGTTTTCTTGTGAAGTTAGTAGGGATCACAACAACGTTTTCCATGAATATGAAAATATTTGTCCAGATTTTTTTTTTTTCGTGATATGTACAAATGTTTTTTTATGTTTTCACAACCAGATCTCAAAACTAGGAGTTTTTTTTCCTCATCACTAACATCACTTATTGTTTTGAGTTCTGATGAACTACTATAAGGTAAATTATGACATACCTCTCTAACGAATATCCCAATTGAGCACTCCATTCTTCTAACATGACATCACTCCATAAATAAAATAACTCAGTTAATAATGCTTTGGTGAAATTAGAAACATCACTGAGAAAAAATATCAACATAAAGTTCTGTTCAACTTTCGGGTTATATATACTGCATTAATAAAAATAATTAGTACCGGTATTGAACAAAAAGCACTGAAAGAAAATGTTATTTACCCTGTGAGCGCAACTGCTAGCTTGCTACTAAAGCTGTCTACTGGCAAGACTTGTAGGTATTCACTATCTAATGTTGTGCACAGCTCAGACTTGCTGCACATCAGCAGATAAGCATGCCTCAGCATGCAAGGCAAGCACAACTGATAAGCCTACCACAAAGGATGGTTGGAGTGTCCTTGAGGTGACACACGCAATTTAAACTAATCTATGTATTATGGCACATGCAATTCATTCCAGGTTGTATAAATAATTTTCCCCTTTACTTAAAACGAGTACTCAATTATTAATTTTATATCTTAATTATTTGTACTGAAAAATAAACATTTCAGCAGTCCTTCATATTTCATCATAGTCTAAGCTCTGTAACTTTTTTGGTACTCAAAGTAACAAAGCAAACTATTTTTTCTTTTAAAGAGTATCTCGGGGGCTTTATAAATCATATTAGTTAAGATTTTTAAAGTTGGTCCCACAGAAGCTTTTTTTTTGTCCTGAAAATGCCATATTTGCAAAATTTTTGATTTTCAGGAATTTTTTTTACAGTTTGAGACTGACAGTATCATAATGTTTTTGCTGGCACACCATAGGGATGAATCACAGTAAAAAAATTCAAGTTGTTCCTCAAAGTCCTACATAAAATTTTTAATACTTTAAATTACTGAAAGTAGAAGATTTTTTGATTAATTTAATAAATTTACAAAGTAGTGAAGATGGCAAGAAACCAAAAAAATGTTCATCCAATCAGCTTTCCAATGATATGTGTACGAGGTGTGTAGCTATTAAACAAAAAATTATGGCTTATCAAAAAAATACCCCAAAATGATGGTTTTATATCATACTTACAACAGAAAATTAGCTATATTTCAGAAAGTATTGATGGTAAAAATGTAAAAATTTGAGGTTCTTCTTGGGAAAGGTAGTCGTGAACGTTAATTAAGTTTCAGGAAAATAAAAAATTGTGCAGCAAAAAAAAATTTTTTAATTTGTATACTTGTCGTGGAATGACCCTAGAGTTACAGACATTCGACATGTGTACTTCCTTGTTCTATGATATGTTTACATAAAGTCACTCGGTTAGCCCAGGTAGAGTAAAATTTTCATCTCCCATTGTGTGAAGAGTTTTTCATATGAAGTTTGCTTGCTTTCAAAATGTGAACTGAACTAATGTCTTGCATGAATTTGATCATAACTTGTCTGTCTTATGATCGAACATTCTGCTACCTGACTAGGAAAGCAGAGCCAGCTCTAGCAGCTTACATTATGTAAAAGCTGGTCTGCTCTGTTTTTATGATATTTTGTTCGTAGTGCTGAGTTCATACAGAATTTTTACAGATACTGATACAAACCAGTATCCCATTGCAGACACAGCAGATACCCCAATTTGGATACGTTATATCGTGCTTAATGTCATCTTGTTATTGCATGGTTCGTACTTTGATATTGTCTGTCTCACGAAGGAGCAGACTTTTCAGACACTTAGCCTATACTAAAATAATTTTATGTGCTCTGTTGTGCATCCGTATTTGATTTGTAGTGTTTCCTTGGTGTTTACAACTTTTCATCATAATTTTGCTCATTGAGTAAGTTAATTCATCATTTGATGAAATTAATACATTGGTCTTTGTTTTGAATTCATATTTGCTACCTGTCAGAATAGTGCATTCATTTGTGTGATAGACTATACTGTGATTTACGTACAGTACATCTTTGATTAGAGATAATGACTGTATGTGAATTATCAAAATTGATTTTCGACCGCAATAAGTTTCGAGAGTATCGTGAAAATTGTGGTGGTGTAGGTTAAGTGATGCTACATATTTGTTTTCTCTTGTACCTGCTGCCCATTTATTTTTATTTTTGATACATAGTGGTAAAATAGATTATTATGTGCCGTATATAGCCCCATGTACCACCCACACCTGCTTTCTCTGAAAACAAAATTAAAAAATCTTGGTGCAGGTCTTACAGATATGAAACCAAATACGGTAGAGAACAATATGGGACACCTCTATACCTTAGCAATGGAGAAGTCTGAGACATTGACGTTAGTGCTAGCTAGCTAGACGGCCATGGTTATTAAATTTGGCGCAAAATTTAAATGTTTTTAAATGGGAGACCCCGAGACATTTTTCGAGGCCAGTGTCTTTGTTACAGATAAAGAAACAGATCTGGTAAAAAATTTTCATATTATTACTAATAGCAATAGTTATTAAATATCAATATCTCACAAGTTACAGGGACTCATTATTTGCTGTGGAGGTAAGAATAAGGGGTTATGTGAACATGGCTGCAATCCACATACCATCAGAACAGCATTGAATATGTACCCTTCATAACAAGTAAGACTTGATTGTCCAGTAAAACTAGTAACACTTTTTTTGATTAGGTAGCCTATTTAAAGTAATTAATGAAATATGTGATTAGTGATATATTTATTGACTTTCATAACATGAGCAGTGCATAACTTTTGCAAACATGATTAGTTAAAATGAGACTTTTCTAGCTGTTCAATGACTTTCTTTTGTAAAATAAACATATAGGAATATTAAAAATATATGAGTTTGTAATTACACTAACACAGCTCCAGAAAGTAGGCAATCATCGCTTATCCATAGCCAAATTCAAAGAAGGCACCGCACAGCAGGCACAGGTACAGCAGTCAAAGTTTTCGTATAGAAAATCTTGAAGACGAAAAACTTGTAGAATCCACTCGTAGCCTTACGAAGAATGCATGAAAAACAATCAAACAGCAATGAAGTACAAGCAGAAAAACACAAAATACAATACCCTGTTCATGTTCAGTCGACAAACACAAATACACAAACCACAAGGCGAGAGAAGCAGCTCCAACACAAAACATGGATCAGTCGGCTTCCTAATACATGAGAGAGAGAAGCACACAATTTATAAAACAAACAATACCCTAAAACGCATTTGCAGGGAATCGAACCCTAGCAGAGTATCGCAGATTGTATCATCACCACCCCTTCATCTGGGCTAACCTCAATATGGTGATGACACCTAACAATTTCCAAAATAGCAGAGGCAGTAACGAGGGTTGCGTTTCCCAACTATTAGCAAGCAATGCCTAGGCAAGGATTTAATTTCAATTCAAACAAAGCTAGAAACTCATAACCTCAAATTTCAGTATAGCAAAACTAGTTAATCATCAGCATGATATGCAAGTAATGTCACAATAATTAGCAAACATGAAATAGGGTAATTACAATTAACTTCAACTTCAAAGACGTAAGTGGGGTTTCAATCGCAACAGCGATTTATTGATAAACCAAAACATCACAAAAGATCAACAGTTACATAACCATGAAAATTATACAAACTCAAATTGTTAACAAAGAATCAAAACATTCAAAATGCAACAAATAACATTGAACATTAACTTTACCAAAATACTAGTAACAGGCATGCAAATGGAATCACAATTAAAGTTAAACAATATGAAATATCAAGAAGCCCTAGTCGATAACCCTGAGGAGGGTGTAGCAAAGACAATAACTAAACTTCGGCTAGCCCTACCTCGTAGGGAACTAGCTCACACAACAAGTGCAGACTGAGACTCTGTTCCCAGCAGCAAACCCTGACATAAACAGAGGGGACACACGTCCTTAAACATAACCTCAAACACAAGCATAACCTACCTCAGTAGTATGCACACATTAACTAACAACCTTGCACAAGTCTCATAAATCGGGCACATAAGATGCATGCAAAATATACAATTCGTTTACTGTTAAATATATGCAGAGGTATACATTCTCTGTCTGTCAAATCTAAGCATCAAATCACACGCCTACAAAGATTAAGTAATAAGTAAACAAAACTAATAGAAATTACTGGTCTGCCCCTTTCTCTCTCTCACTGAATAATTATTACATATTTACTTTAGTTTACTGAAATCCCGAACACGTAAGTTACTTTAATATACCAGTCAAAGAGAAAAACAATAAACAGCAAAAAACACGAATGAAAGACTAGGACTTGGGCCGTTATACTACAGGACTTCAACTCAAGAAATAATCAAACAAGTAATTAAACAAGGCGCTGCAAATTAATCATTTACAAGTCCTGCAGCATAACAACCCATTCCACATTTACGAATACGAAAGACAAGAGTTACTTACATTTCACAGGTAGCCGACTGAAAGCACATACAAGAAAAACCCGAGTATAAATACAAGAAGCGAGAATGAATTTAACCACTGGAAATATTCCGCCCAACAAGGTGGAGCAACTATGACAGTTTAAATTACTATATACCAATTATTACTACGAAACCTGAAATTACATAACGAAAACACAATACAGTACAACCATAATATGCCTTGTATAGAACAATATTAATTACACTAGACCCCCAATTTTACGAAGGTAGCGATTCTACGAATACAATCTCAGGAACCGTCAAAAAATAACAAAATTATATGACAAAAAAATTTTAAGGAATTACGTTGACAATGAATAAAACATACTGTATCTAATTCACAGTATTAAAATATGAATTGTAGAGTTGCAGTTATTACTTGGTAAGTCACAATATTTAAAATAAAACAAAAATAGCGAAAATCGGTTAAAAAATGTGACAGTGACAGTTTGAAAACCGCCTGGCGGCGACGGCGCCTGTGCCAAGCCGGCCGGCCTGTCTCTAACTACGACGTATTAGGATCTATATTGAGGTTGTACTATAGACGCAAAGTTCCAGCGCATACGCATATGCTCATTTAACTATAGTACAGCCTCCTTCTAGGCTGTTTCACGACGTCTTATATCTCTCGTCTCGCGCCGAATGAGTTTACTTTTTTACACGAACCCTATAAATAATAGCGTGATATTTTTCTTTATTGCGTTAACACCATACGTACTTAAAACAATTAACTTGGCTCATAATTTGCTTAAACATTGCGTTACTGCATGTCGTAAAACATGCGTTTCACAAGTGAGCACGATAATAGCGCTACCTATTCTCCAAGTGTAGAAACATTTGTCTCTGGGTATGTCGAACTTGGAAAATAAATAGACGTTCATTCATGTATTACGTAATCCTGGAACTCCTAATTTATTTTTACCGCATATACTGACTGTGAAAGTGATTATTTTCAATCACTTATGCATGTAATTCTAGACGATTTTAGGTAAGAACGTCACAAAATGACGTTTTTGGAACTTCAGTATATGCTACGGTGCTGCTATCTATCTGCCATCTTGTGAACGTTCGTAAAGTTGCGCTATCTGTCCGCTCTGCACGCTACTAGTATCTACGTTCTCGTACAATTCATCAACAACGTCGAGGGAATGTTTTTATGTTGAGTTATATAAAACTGCGCAATGAATAAATACATCCGCTTATTCCTTCTTTCTTTGGTGAATAATTTACAAGGGCATTTTACTAGTAAGGAATGCCTACTTTTTTTTTTTCCATTAAACGCTACGCAAATTGGGCTATTCGCTCGCGAGAAGGCACTCAACAGCTCGGTTTTCTTTTTTTTTTTAGGACGAAGGTCGATCATATCTTGTTTAGCGGCGTTCTTTTGATCGTAAGACGTCTGCCTATTGATATAAATTTATATTTCAACTATCACTTGCATTATTTTGCCGTTAAATGCTACGGAAGTCGGTCTATTCGCTCGAGAGAAGACACTCGGAATCTAGATTTTCTCATTTTTATGGAAAAGGATTGGTCATATCTATTGTTTAGCGGTGTTCTATTGATCTTAAGACGTCTATTGATATAAATTTATATTTAAACTATCACTTGCTTTATTTTTCCTTTAAATGCAACGGGAGTCGGGCTATTCGGTCGAGAGAAGACACTCGGAAACTCGATTTTCTCATTTTTTGTGGACAAGGGTCGGTCATATCTACTGCTTAACAGTGTGACGTCTGGCTACTGATATCAATTTATGTTTACATTATTAGGTTAATTAATTTCCCGCAAAACGCTATGGAAGTCGGGGCCTAGAGACACTTTGCAGAGAAAATGCAATTTTAAAGTTTTCTGTGTAGGTAGGGGGGGGGGGGGGCAAAAATTAGCCGCTATCGAATTTACGAAGGTAGCGATTTTACGAATGCGATTAGAGGAACCGTGAGTATTCGTAAAATCAGGGGTCTAGTGTATATAAACAATTTCTTTCAGAAATTCACAATATTACATGAAAATTATATTACTACAGCTCTCGGGAATATTTCTTGAGGTTCCGCCATTGTCGCTTGATAGCGCTGGTGTAGAACGAGGCTAGCTGCACGGTCTGCACCTGTGTCTCTGTTTAGTCTGTATCACATCTATGGCGAAGGAAGTCATGTTTACATACAGCGTCGTAATATATTTCATAACACAAATAGAATATAAGGTATGCGAGTTTCTGGATACGTGGAAGTGTTCGAAATATAACTGCTGAGTATTATGTATGTTAATTGCTGATAACTTGTAATGTCTGAACTGTTTCTAACGTCGTCAAATTACATCGTTTACTGACACAGTCGGTACAATGCCACTGTCAATATTCACAATATTGTAGTTGACGATCTGCTAAGTCCTGATAAACGATACATTTGGTAGAATATTCACAAAATACGTGAAAGGAAGTGTGGGCCCAGCACAAAGTTTCTTTTAAGTACAATTAAAAAATGGCAGCAGTGTAGATCTGTGCAATTGAAGCATGGGGAGAGTTAGAAAATAGCGCTCAGGCGAGAGGGTTGCGTTTCACAATTTTTTTTCACCTTCCATTACGCCCTTTGAATCAGTTCGTCTGATCACATAACACTGCACTGACTACTGTAGTGTAATATACTTGCCAAATAGTGACAGTGAATATGTTGACATTTTCCCAGGGAAGTGGCTTGTGTGGTAATAGAATTCTTCGCGTGATATAGTCTATACCAGCAGTTCCCAAATATTTTTGGATCATGGAACCCCTTTTATTGTCCATTTTATCGGAGCCCCTTGCATGGGCCCACCGCACTACCCTATGTCTAGTTATTGGACCATGCGTTGCCATCTGTAAAATGTAGTGAAATTCAACTTCAGTAAATTTTTGTCCGTTAGGTAATTTTAAATTTGCATGTTTTCACACTATTTGTTTGTTAATGTTCAGATAATTCTATTTTCGTGTTATTTTATCCTCCCCTTTTATCTAGAGTGGCTGCGGAGGCCTTGGAAAGTGCACACGGTGCTCTAAACACTTTTCAGAGTACAGATTGGGAACCAATGGTCTGTACAACGTGCCAGCTCACAAAGTCCTTTGTATTTGTTGTTGCTCCTATCACCTGTGGCCTCAAAATGTCTGTTGTTTATAAAAAAAATGTTGTATTAAGTACTGAATTAAAGATTACACTTGTAGCAGCATTAGGTCTATATTTTACAGGTTGTTCACAGTATTGCAAACACTGCCTTTAGACCCTCTTAATTTTTATTTAAGTCAGTCAGTGCCTTTTGACAATTTGTTAATACGAACTTTGTCACAGACTTAACAAACACTGTGTACACATTTAATTTCTCACAGCGGAGGCTGCAATGAAACATTTATATCAAAGAACACATGCTAAGAGAGCCTTAAAAATGTTGATGTTGCAGTGAATGGCTAAGATGACATACATTGTTTATGTGACAGTAAGGGATTGTACAAAACAGCATGTCAGGGAGGAGTTATAAAATATTTTTCTTACTAGGACAGTTTTTTTCCAGAATTTATTTTTGTCGAATATTTGAAATGTTTCATCACGTGTCACTCTAATCTCATATCATACTGAGAAAGTTGGCCGAGCCAGCAGATTGTCTTGCAACTGTGCAACAATGTGTTCATCCTTTCATGTGTTCATCAAGAAGTACCAGCCTGCGTTATCTCTTTATCCTCATATTTAATTGTCTTTTGTATAGGGCCTACGGTAAAAAAGTACCACGACCCTCTGCCACATGGAACACTGCTGTCAGTTTTCGCAGAAAAAAATGGCTCTGTGCCCGGCATTGTTCTCTACTGTATTTGATAAAACTTGGAGGCTTGGAGAAATAGCTTGGAAGAAGGCCGTACTTTAGTTAAATGAGCACATGTGCTTGCGCCAGAACGATGAGTTTGTAGTATGGCCTCCATTTAGATCCTAAGACGTAGTGTAAAAGGGAGTAAGCCGGCTGGCTTGGCACGGGCGGCATCGCCGCTGCACGGTTTTCAAAGTGTCACTGCCACATTTTTAAATAGATTTTCACCATTTTTGTTTTATTTTTAATATTATAACTTGCCAAGTAATAACTGCAACTCGACAACTCATATTTTAGCACAGTGAATTAGGTACACACATATATATTTAAATCATTGTCACTGTAATCCCTTATAATTTTTTTTGTCATAGATTTTTTTTTTTAAAAGGTTTCTGAGAGTGTATTTGTAAAAATGCTACCTTCTTTAAATCCCGGGTTTGAAAATCAGTGGTCTAATGTATAAACAATTCAGTCAAATGGAAATACACAGATAATAAAAGAGGAAAGTAAGACATGTACACTACTTCAGAAGTCAAATTTACCCATAGTAAAGTGCTAAATTTTTTTTTATCTCTAACATGCTCTGTTTTTTTAAGGGAATGAAGGTTATAAATATATTTACTTAACCCCCTCCCACTGCATTTAGTAAATTATGACATTAGTGTATTTTCTCATTTTGTGATACAAGAAGCAAGTCTGTGTTAAATTTCAGGTCAATTTTAAAAGTACTAAGAGCAGGAGTATATTTTGCACTTGATTAGAGAATCCAGTGCACTGTACTGCGGGAACTTGGAGGTTGGGTCGTAGCGGTTCTGGTGCACCACTGAAGCGATGCTGGGTGGACAGTGGGTCTTCTGGATGGGAGTCCAAGGTGGGTCCTCATGGTAGCTCAATGGGTTGCCTTCGAGCTGCTACTACACCAGGGCTGGTGTTGTGCCCACATGGGGTTGGTGGTCTGCTAGTCTTGTGGCTGATCGGGCAGGAGATTGCAATACTGGCACTGGACAGGTGTGTACTCAATGTGGCTCGTCGATGGTCTGATGTCGGGAGCTGCTGCTCCCAGGTTTTTGGCCATTCTGTGACGGGCTTCTGACATTTGGTTGGCATCATGGGTGTTGAACGTTCTTGTAAGTTGATTGTGACGTTTGTCCACATGCATTAAGATGTCCTCTTTGTTGGGGGCAGTTGTCCTTCTTGGACGAAGCAGTGGTCTTCCTATGATTAAGGTAGGGTCTCTCCTAGGGTCTTAGGGGGGGGGGGAGTGTTTGTGAATGCTGCTACTGGTAGTATGGAAATTTGTTAAGGAGAGTGGTGTTCTTGTAGTATTTGACACTGAAGTGGTAGACCTGCTTCATGTTCCCATTGCCGTCTTCTATCCAATAAATTGGCCCTGTCGTTGGATGATTACATGGAGTTCTTCCCACTTGGTGGCATGGTCAGCGTGAAAGTGGTTTACTCAGCTAGAAAGTGGGCGAGCTTGGAGTATAACTTTTTGACCCTTTTGGAGTACCTATCACCTGGGCCTGGCTGCAGGTATTTTTTCTGAAGGTCTTGGAGTGTTGGTGTTTCCTGGCTTTCAGGGCTTGTTGCTTAGATTTCCTCCTGGGTAAGTGGGATTGTGGTAGGTGAATTTTCCATGTCCACTCTTCTGGCCATGAGAGATTGAATGAACCCTATGAGGCAGTTCGCAGGGCATTGCGTAGTTGTTTTCAGGTTGTAGAGTATGGTGGGAATGGCCTTTCTCCCCATTGGTGGTGGGTGGTCTTTCTGCACATTCAACCAGAGGCCTTTCTTTAGTTCCTGATTTCTTTTTTTAATGGGGTTGACCAGGCTTCTGTTTTTAATTTGGCAAGGGCGGCAGTCCATTGGCAGCTGACAAACTGAGGGCCAGTGCTCATGAGGAGGCTCTTGGGATACCTTCACCCGGGGACAACCTCGTGTTAGAGTTTGATGGTGATTGTGTGAGTCTTAGTGCTTGGTAGTGAGAAAGCCACCATCTATATTGAGGTAAGATTTTTAACTAGGATGAACTGTTTTCCTGCTGTGCTTCTAGGGTACGGGCTCATAAGTTCAAGGGAGACCTGTTCCTTTGGTGCTGTGCTGCACCGTGTGGGTGATGCTGGGTTTTAGCATGGTACATGTCTGGCACTGGGCTACATAGACTGTTTTGTGTCAGGAACTCCCCATCCAGGTGTATCTCCTGAGCCATTCCATTTCAATTCTGACATGGGCATGTCAGTCGACCATCACAGAATTGCTTAAAAAATTACAACAGTTACAACCAGTGGAGATAAGAAGTATGCTGAAAGGATTTCACCCCCAAAAATTTTTTGCATATGTTATAGTCTTTTGAAGTTGATTAAAAATTTTAAAAAGTGGATAAAATGCATGTTTTTAAAATGAGCAGTACTTCAAAACTATTTAACTGATTTCATTGATATTTTTTTTATTTTGTACGGATTATATTGAACAACAGTGTGATTTAGTTACAATGAGCCCCATGACAATATCTTTAAGGGAGAACAACTCCAAAATTTGACAAAGTTTCAAATTCTTAAATCTTAAAAATAAAAAAAAATTACATAAAATAATCAATTTTTAGAAAAGTAATTCTGACAATATGTAGACCCATTACAATAGTTTTACAGAAAAAATTGTATTTAATTCTAGGATGCATGCAATTATTAACATTAAATCGTCAATATTGCAAAATTTGACATAAGTTCCATTTTTGATTGGCAATTACTCAAGAACCCATCTTTTAAAAATCTGAAAATTTGTCAGTTTGTAGTCCCAACCTTTGTTAATAGCATGCACTTTGTTGGATAGTGTGTTTTTTGCCTGTAACCATTTTGAGAATTTTTCAAAAATATAATTTTTTTTTAAAAATTTTCTAGGGTCTCCATGTCCACTTAAAAGATATATTTTGTTGGTTTCAGAATATGAATTTGTAATTTGTAACTGGTATTGAACTGGAGAAACCTTGATAATTATAAAGGAAGAGAGTCCCTGTATGAATATTTCCAGCCACTACAAGGGAAATCCCTGGTAACTACAAGGGAAATCCCTGGTGACCATAAGGGGAATCACCTACAGGACTAAAACAGAATTCCCAAACTTATGCTGTTATAGTTTGGTTACATGTGTTGATGGGTGATGTTTAGCTGGTGATCTATTCATCTCTGACTTTCACAGCACTGATAGAATTAAATGTGTGGACTACATTAAAATACACAAAAAAAGTATGTACAAAAGTAAATGTGTGAGGATGTGTAAGGTGAATGATTTAGCTGACAATATTCAAAGGTTTGTGGGTGTATCTGTCATAGTTAATAGAAATGATATTTTGTGCAGTAACTGTGTACCTTTTTATGAAAAGAAAGTTTTGGGACTTGCTCAAGAACCTGCAGAAGAAATACCCGCTTCAGTGAATTATATGCCAGAGGATGAACTTGTAAGGGTTTTAAATAGCAGCATCAAAAGATTTGATGTAGATATATCACTATTGAAAATCACTTCACAAGTGAGATTGGACTGGAGAGAAGGTTATGTGAGGAGAAAGAAGATAAAATTAGTAGACGAGTTAAAAACTGCAGCTGTGAACAAATTAAGACATATATCATATGCGTGTTTCAAGCAAGGCCAATTGTAGTTGATGGTTTTCTCTAACTTTAACTCAGCTCTCCATACTTGTAACTACAATGGAAAAGTGCAGCTACTAACATTGGTACCACAAACATTTAGTAAAACTGAATTGGAGGGAAAATTACCTACAGTGTCAAAGTACCTCGTTGATAAATGTCGCACAGTTACAAAATAAATGTGAATTAAAGTTGTACCTGACCCCTATAGTGGACGTCCTTTACCTGCACATGTACAAGCTATAGCATTATCATATTACCTAGAAGATAGTAAAGATTGTTCAAGGGAAAGTACAAATAAAAAATATGTCATTTGTATAAATGAAGATAATGGTGAGAAAGTAAAAAAGGTTAGATTTTTGACAAGATCCATCAAAGAGGTGTACAAAGCATTAAAAAAAGATAACCCTTCTATAAAAATGGGTCTTTCAAAGTTTTATTCCTTACGACCAAGGTGGGTGAAAATTCAGCCTGAACAAATAGTATGTTCTTGTATTCACTGCAGTAACTTGAAATCAATTTGTGTAGCTCTTCGAAATACAACAAATAACAAAATTGGGGAAGATCTTCTGCTGAAGTGTTTGTGTGACGAAACCAGGAATGAAGGTTGCTGGCTCGAGGAATGTGGTGACTGCCCTGGCACAGAAACATTAATTGTTAAAAAATTTGGCTTGGATGGAGAAGAAGTTACATTTGCAATTTGGGAACTTGGTGACCTCATAAAAAACAGTATCTGTAAATATTTTTCTTGAACATGTAAGGCTCTGGGTTAAGAAAGCTATTCCTCACAGTTTTATTAGGAAAATACAAAGGGAAGGTATAGCTGAAGCAAGAACTTCTGTTCAACCAAATAATGCTCTTGTTTCACATTTCGATTTTGCTGAGAACTGGTCAGTAGTATTACCAGGCAAAATCCAAACTTACCACTGGCAAACTGATCAGCTTTCACTTTTTACCTGTGTTGCATATTTTGGTGCAGAATTGAAAAATTTTCACTGTAGTATCTGATGATACAGTTCATGACTGCTCACGTTCTCCGTGCTTTAGAGATTATAAGTCTGGAAATTTCATAATTTTTCCAGTTAGAACTTTGAGTTCAATCGTGTACATTACAGATGGGGCAGCTGGACATCTCAAAAATAGGTATCAACTCTATGAACTATGTAAAAATATTCAAACTGTTGAAAAAAAAATTTTCTGCTACTGGGCATGGCAAAAGTGCATGTGATGAAAAAGTGGTTTGTGTAAGCACTTTGCAACAAAGTTCAATATTCGGGCAGAGTGTATTAATGCCATTAAAGACTCTGCTTCATTTGTTGCTGAAGTCGCTAATCTTGTACCAAAGATAACACTATTGGTTCTTGAAAGTAAATCAATTCAAACTTATAGGTCATGCAAGGAAAATGAATGGTCTACTGCAAAACCAGTTGTTGGAATACAATCAGAACATTGCTAGCTGGTTAAAAATGAGGCATATATGGGACGCAGAATTAAAGATAAAATAGAGAAAGTTGAACAATCTAACCAGATAAAAATACATTATTCAATACATGATTTCCAAGTAGGCCAGTTTGTTGCTTGTGTATACGATCAGGATTGGTGGATGGGACAGATCACTGGTATATCTAAAGAGTTACACAACATTACTGTGTCGTTTATGCATCCCCATGGTTCAGCTAAAGAGTTTCAGTGGCCACAAGAATCTGGAAAGAAGAAGGATGAAAGTCCGGTTCCACTAGAAAATGTTTTGTTAGCAGTAAGAAATCCTACTCCACTTTGACAATCAGCAAGACTCCACACTTTCAACAAAGTTGAGTTGGTGAAGATCCAGCAACTGTACTGTCTTTAATCAGTTTAAAAATATTTTAGTAAGTTTGTCAATATAAGTTATGTATAGCTGAATAAGGGTAAGCTGTCTACATATAATTAATTATATATAGGTTTGCTGATTTCAGTTTTACTTTGAATTTTCAAGTTTCATCTGAGTTAACGTGCCGAATATTGTATTATATGTGTTAATGTAATAATCTAAACATGGACTCTCCCTTTACAATTCCCAAGGTTTCCCCAAGTTCAGTACCAGTTATGAATTACAAATTCATATTCGGAGACCAACAAAATATATCTTTTAAGTGGGCATGGAGACCCTAGAAGGAGGAGGAGGAAGAAGAAGAAGGGAAAAAAAGTAAATTTTTTAAAAATTCTAGGAATGGTTACAGGCAAAAAACACACTATCCAACAAAGTGGATGCTATTAACAAAGGTTGGGACTACAAACTGACAAATTTTCGGATTTTTAAACAATGGTGTTTTTGAGTAATTGCCAATCAAAAATGGTACTTATGTCAAATTTTGCAATATTGAAAATTTAATGTTAATAATTGCATGCATCCTAGAATTAAATACAATTTTTTCTGTAAAACTATTGTAATGGGTCTACATATTGTTAGAATTACTTTTTCTGAAAATTGATTATTTCATGTAAAATTTTTTTTTCAGATCCAAGAATTTGAAACTTTTTTGTAACATTTTGGAGTTGTTCCCCTTTAAATATATGGTCACACTGATGTTCAATATAATACCTACAAAATAAAAAAAAAACAATCTTTGTAATTAGTTAAATAGTTTTGAAGTACTGCTCATTTTAAAAACATGTGTTTTTTTAACTTTATTAATTTTTGACCAACTTCAAAAGGCTATATAACATATGCAAACAATTTTTGGGGGTGAAATACTTTTAGCATACTTCTTATCTCCACTGGTTGTAACTGTTGCAATGTTTTGAAGCAAATCTGTGATGGTGGCCGAACACATTTTCTTGATAACTGCCTGAATTGAAGTGGATTGGCTCTCCTGTGAATCTGTCTCATAGTCTCTGCTGTTATAGGGTGCCCGGGGTGAGGATGGTCGTGAAAATAGCTGCATAGGGAAGGGCGAAGTGAGTGGGATGTCGACAATTTTTGTTTGTTTTCAGGGTTTGGCCATGTCCAGACATAGTCTTGTTCTTTTTTGTAGTGATGAGGATGGCTTGCTATGAGGTGCCTGATCTCTGTGTTGGCTAGTTGTTCCCGAAGAAAGTTTTCCGGGTTGTTAGATAATCTTACTGGAGTTTTTGTACCACGGCAGATTTTGTTGGAGCCAGAGGATCTGCTGGCGGTATGTTCTCCCACTGGTGCAGGGCTTCTGTTTCTGACACTGGATCGTGAGTTCTGGACTGCGCATCAGATAGTAGGTTCTCCCTGCCTGGCGAGTGGTGGTTCTCGAACGAGAACTCCTAGAGCAATTGAAATTGAAATTTTGCACTGGTGGAGTAGAGCCATTTGAGAGTCTAATTGTCTGGACAGAGGATGAACGCCCTGTCTTTGAATAGCCCTGAACTGGAATTGCTCTCCATTGGGTGTGGTTAATGCAGTGTAGTGGTGTATACCTGATTTGGTGGGCACTTGCCGATATTGACTCTGCATGTTGACTGTGGAAAACACTTTAGTTTCTTTTCAGGCTCCAAAGGATGTTCATAATCTTGTTGGCTGACAGTGCGACTGGCAGGGTATTATAGTTGAGGGGAGAACAATCTACACTGAAGTTGGTTTCTCTATCCTTCTGTTCAAGAAAAATTCTGAATTATGCTGCGAGTCGGTTGGCTCGGTTATCCTCTGTTGTCGCATGTTGATGACTTGTTCTTGAATTATCTTCTGCTTCCGTTCTGAGGGTACTTTCGGTTTGTTGTAGATGGGTCGTAGGTTAGATAATTGGATGTCACTCTCGCTCATGTGAGTTTAATATAATGGGCTGCTGGTCTAGAAGGATTCCGAATCTTGTCCTCTTCAGGTAATAGTGAGTGGACGTCCTCTTTGTAGATGACTTGAATGGGAGCATCTAGTGGAGGCAGGTCCTGGTGGAAGATGTGCCGTGCCTGGGTGCCCAAATTAAGTTGACTTTGACTGCTGCCGATAATGCACCAGAGTTCCTATGTTTTTCCAAGTTTTAAATATTATTCTGACTTTGAGGTTGTGAGGAAGGTAGTGTTAAAGGTACCTACAGGGGTTGTCAGAGGTAGTGTCACTTCTCCATCTAGTGGTGGGTATGCTGGAGTCCTTGCTTCTGAGCAGTGTGGGTAGTAGATTGAATTGAGCTGAGCTGTGATCCAGTAGTGGTAAGACTAACATCTTTGTGAAGTTGGCAATAGTTGCAGTATTGAGGACGCAAGGATTTATTGCTCTCTGATACTCATTTATGTGCATAGGAGCAGCATGTGGTCCATGCCCTTTTGGTCTTTTAAGCCATACACCCTTTGATGTGGGCCAGGTTGGTGGGTTTGGTCTGGTTCCTGGTTGCAGCTTTTCTCGCAGTCTGCCCTGGACCCTTGTCATGGTTCTCAGTGGGGTGATGATTGGTTTGTTTGGCCAGATAAATTGTGCAGTCACTGTGTAAATGCCGGGCAGGACAAGACCAGCAGTTAAGGAGCATTGCGGAGGATGGCGTCTTGCTCTTCTTTGAGTTTTGCTTGAGTGCAGGTGTCAAAAAGTGCTGCTTCCATATGGCTGGTAGGTTGAGGGCCTGGTTGATCTAATTAGAGAGCTTTGGTTCTCTGGATTAGCTGTTCTGCTTAGGGCTGGGAATCTGTGACATACTGATCACAGTGACAATAGTGACAGTTATCAGAAAATACTTGTCTCTAAGCTCTGTGACTTTTAGTCACTGTGACAGGTGACTTGAACAGTGAACGCAAACTCGTATATCTGTCACGAATTGTTATTATACCCTGCGCATGAACATTGAATACACACTTGTATGTGTGTCTGTCATTGTCTTTCTTTTAACGATGTGTGCAATGCAGAGGAAAATGCTTATATGTATAATCGTGCTTAGTAATTAGAATTATCGCTAACGAGTAATAACACAATATATAAATAAATAGTAATTTTACTGTGATATGTAATGAAAACACTTAACCAAATAAAAAAACATGGCACAATTACAAATATTACAAACACATTACTGAACGTTTCCATGTTTGTCTCAGTAAAGTATCGGCGACAGTTATACACGGCCACAACTTTGTAGCCAACGATTATCTACCTAACGGTAGAGTATTGTTGACAGACAACAGCTGTTTACATCACAGTGCCTATCGCAGTCATCAGACACGTGGTGTCACACATTCGCCATTTTGCTTCATATCAGTGACAAAAGATTGTCCTTTGGTGGATGTAGGGGGGGGGGAGTGCATAGTCAGAGCGCAGGTAGATGTAGCAGTCATATTTGCTTCGTGACTTTGTCACCGTGCTTTCTGACAGCTTGTTACAGTTCTAACTGTGACAAAAAAATATTGGTGATAAAGTCACAGTCCGTGAATATCATCCCATCCCTAGTTTTGCTGTGTTTGACTGAGGGTGCCTCAGGAGTGACTGAAGAGATAGTTGGGTCGGTGCAGCTTCTCTAGAATGACACGCAGGTGTCCTCTCTCCTTTTGAGGTGTTCTCTGTCGTGAATCTGGGCTTTCTGACTAATAGATAATGGACACTTCAGCATCTTCATCTGTCCTGTGGGTGATACTGTCAGTCGTGTTTTCGGTTGTGAGTTTAACTGAGGCCAGTTGTATACATATTCTCCATATTTATACTACCATACCAGCAATGTTTTATAAATGACACTTTTTAACTAAACATAATTTGCCCTGTATTTTGTGCAGTTCAAAATAGTTCTTTGTTTTTAATTCATAATCATAAAAAATGTATTTTCTGTTCTTTCTTCAGGGTCCCTGTTGTTGGAATCTAAAATCCAGCCTGATACAGCTTATCAGAAGCAACAGGTGAGTGAGGAAAGTTAATTTTTACCGATTGGTAGGTAGTCCTGATATTAAAACTGTGCAAATTTCCAATAATGATGTTAATTTCATTGCTATTTCGAAAGAAAATTATGTATAATGTTGTATGTATTAATTTATAGAGATCTTAAAGTACAGACTTAAATTTTTTTTTAGGATACTCTAATAGTTTGGTCTGAAGGCGACAACTTCGACCTCGCACTCAGTTTTCAGGAGAAAGCAGGTTGTGATGAAATCTGGGAAAAGATTTGCCAGGTGAGTACAATACTGCATTATTTTTATCATTCTGTATCAGATGGTAGCTGATAAATACTGTAGTTCGTCATTTTTTTTACATGTAGGCCAGTGAATTCTTTATTCTGTGACCGTTCATGATTTCTGAAGATGAGGTCAGTATATTTGTTGGATGTTTAATAGATTTGACTAATTTTGAAATTTTGACAGCCGTCTAGTTTACTATAGTCCATTTCCTGTAAGAATTCTATTTTTTGGTAGTTTTTTTAAGGGGGGGCGGTGCTGGGGTGACGGAACTTTCTGCCGTTATTATTAAATGATATAGCAGGAGAACGGTAGGAGAAAGAAAGTCCGGAACTGCTCCTTATCTCTTGCAGACACCTTACTACAGAACTTTTGTTTGGTTTTGTTGTAGAAGTTGTGATGATGATTATGATGCCCGGATAGCCGTAGTGTTAATTAGCAAAGAATAAATAAAAAGATATCTGCCTTTATTTTTTATTAACCTCTCATTGGTAGAAGTTTACAAGTGACACTATTGTGCTCTTACAAGTACCTACAACTTACTACAAAAACATGTTAAAAAAAAGCTCTCTACATCCCTTCTACTGGCAGATCCGCACTCTAGGCTTCACAACCCCTCTCCAGTGCCTAACACGTCCAGTCACTACTGCCATGAAGCCTCAACTGCTTAACCGGCCATCTCGTTACGTCCTCTTAGTCACTCCGATAGATGATTACTAACGTCTCTTGGACGAACACTCTAATTTACTCGGCTGAGCGGTGGAGTGATACCACGGGATCCAAGTTGCGGGAAAAACCTGTTAATTGCTATTTACAGAGATGCCAACTACTACGAATTTTCCGTAGTTCCTAGGATTTTTGCTACAAAACTACGAATATACGGACAACAGGCAAAAAACTACGAATTTCACAAACTTTGAATTTTCTTACAAATCACGTTAGTTTTCTCAAACTGCATTTTGTTGTGCTGTATAACTCGTATTGAACAGACGAGGAGTTCGCCAAGAGGTTCGTATTACAGATCATAGATAGTAGCACAGTGCACTCTGATAGTCTCCAGCGATGCTGTTTTATTTATTTATTTTTTAACTCGCTGACTTCTCGAGTTTCTGTCTTCTGTTTTCAGTAATGGCGGTGTAGTGTGTGTTTACAGTTACGTGTTTACGATGTCCGATAAACGTAAGAATAGTAATAGATTCGTTGGAAGTGTTACAAAAAAGCAAGTTCTACTGAATCAACAGTATCGAAAAAGTTATACAGAAGAATTTCCATGCTTACAAAAGTCGCAAGTGTCGCTTCACCACGTGTTTTACAACACTTGTAACTGTGACTTTTCCGTGAAACATGGAGGGCGGGTTGACTGTCGAAGACACTTGAAGTCTAAAAAACACAAAGAATACGGGCGTATCAAAGGTCAGTGCAAATCGCTCACTTCATTTTTCGTACCAAAAGCTGATCAGAGTGTTATTAAAGCAGAATGTTACTTCACTCGTTTTTTAGTTGAGCATAACCTCCCGTTGTCAGCCGTAGATCGCGCAAAACCTTTGTTTAAGACAATGTTCCCGGACTAAAAAATAGCGGAAAAATATGCTTGTGGGCGGACAAAAACGTCCGCGATTGTCAAGACAATGTCGGAAGCAACAGTTTCTGACATTGTAAAAAGCATGTAGAGTGGGCCGTTTTCGTTGTGTACGGATGGCAGCAACGATAATAATGACTGCAAATTGTATCCATTGATTGTGACGTTCTTTAGTGAAGAACAGGATAAGATTGTAACTTTGCTACTTTCGGTTGTGGAATGTAGTGATAACACAGGGGAGGGCATTTTCAGGGCTCTTGATTGTGAAATGAAAGCAAAAATGTTGAG
>PNEQ01025235.1:0-21937 GCA_003012365.1 Medauroidea extradentata | reverse complement strand
AAACCACTGTCTTTCGCCTACATGAGAGTATTCCTGAAAGTAGTGTAGTACCTTGAGTGCCCTGTTTGATCTGCCATTAGTAGCGTGTGTTGCGACTGTGGGTGTGGGGGCAACAAGGATACTTGGCTTTATCAGGCCCGTTGCCGTTGGCGACCCGCTTGAGTGATACGATACATGCCTTTGTTTATTTTGTAATAAACAGATAGTGCTTCGCGTTTTTGTCAGAATGCGCTACCATGCAGCGTACTTTACCAATTAATTCTTTTACCAATAGAAAGCAGTGGTGTCCAGAGTGATTATTTTCTATTGCATCCCGTGATAAAACCAGTGTATCTATAAAAAGAAATACGTTATTATATTTATGTTGATGAGCGAGCAGCAACCAGTTTGTTTCACGAGCGCGGCGGCCTGTAAGTTACAAAGGCCGCTGCTGCACGTATTTATTTATTATTTTACCGTTATCTCGCAAACTTTTACTTTAGTTTTCAGTCCTTTTTTTTTTTTTTCCAAATATTTTATGGCAATTTTGTAAATTTTCTTCGAGGAGTGGGAGAGAGACGGAAAGAAACACGACTCAGTGGTGTTTATCATCACTTCTCATGTGTTGATGTGAGTGGGCGAGTGGCCTAACTCACTGGGCGCGCGCTTGACGAATGTTCCATAGGCAGTTTTTTTAAGTTTTATTCACAGATTTTTTTTCTTTTATGGCTGCGGCTTACCTATTGATGGTAACTGCAGTATGTTATTGTTGTGGGCTATTATACTTTCTTAAAATTATCTCCATTTCGGATGAAACATGCCAGAGGATTTAACTTTTTTTTGGTGGGGAGGGGGTAAATAATATTAAGTTGGATTTAACGAAACATTGATTTAAAATAAACATTTTCGGGTCCCAAGGCATTTCGTTAAATCGGGGTTCTACTGTATTTATATAAACTAATGTCTAGTTTAACATCATTTGATTAAGTAAATAAAATTTTCTCACACAAACAACTCCTATTTAAAACATTTTCGTAATTTGTAATCCATAATACTGGTTAGAAAACACAACAGTTATATTTGTATTCACATAACGAGCAACTGACCTATCACATCTGAATACATAATTTTTATTATAAAAACTTCAATAATACCTATCCACACCAGCAGTCACATTTTTAGAAGAGAGTCCAGACCTAGCCTTCTAAGGCTGTGGTCTGAGAGTCAGAGATATATTTTATTCCAAAGAAAAGAATTAGCTTTGAAGCCATGATTTAACATTCTTATAACAAAGGAATAACTGCAGTAGACCATGCAATAAAATACCAATACAAAATCAACTGTTGTGTATCCAAGGTCTACAGAAAAAATTAACAAGCGTAAATAAAGAGCATGTCAAATGCTACATGTTTTATGTTTTCAGATTGACATGAGTGTGTCGCCACTCTGCTGGCGAGGGGATTGAGTTTTAAGTTTTTTTCCCCTTCATGGTTGCAATAAGGCTTGAGCATGAGGGTTCCCTGAAGGGAAGGAGAGGCTGTTAGGTGTCCTGAGGAGAGTGGTTTCCTGGGCAGTCAACACAACACAGTCTCTACAGCATAGCTGGAAAATTCTCACTTTTTATGAAGGGGGGTAGGCGTGTTAACCACTCACCTTTTAAAAGAGCTCCCTCAGGAGGTGGCGATTCTGTCCAATACAGGCTTCGGCTAGAAGTCAGCTTCCTTCTTCAGCTGCTGGATGCGGGGGTGAGGCAAAGGTGCATGCTTTTCGGGTGTTTTTATGGGACTGATTAATGGCCGCTGAAGGCGGTGCACATCTCCGAGGATGCGACTGAAATTATCGCGTTTACGCTTGGGTGGTTGATTCTCTGTGTCTTTATAGCGACTGCAAAGTTCTGGGAGCGTTACAGATTTCCCTGATGCCTTTTGGGGTGGTGGGATTATTCCCACTTATTTACACTTATAACTGCCTGTCGGCGCTTAGCTGCGGCCTCTGCCTTGCGGCCTTCAATTAATGCCCTCTCTCCTCTGGCGATAAATTAATTACCAAACATACTGTATCAGACTTGAGTACCTTACTTCAGAAATGAAACTAAAATATGCGCTTGAATTGTATATATTGTTATCCAATCGGTACACTTTACAATCACTCTTCTTACACTGGTCTTTATACAACATGGCTTGTTATAGGCGGTTCGGAATAAAGTGAACACTCGAAAAAGCCCTGCTAAAGATCTATTTCCAGCCAATTCATATCTTTCCGCGTGTAACGGCTAACGACGGGGAAAGTCTAACCTCCTGGGACACGTCACTTTATGTTTGCGCGTGTAAAATAAATTGTTCAGTCAATATGTACCTGCATAGTTTGATAAAAAAAGAAGTTAATTAATTATATAAAATACAATTATATCGCTGTCGGTTGAATTTGTTTCAGTATTGTTGTATTTAAATACGAATAAACACGGAACTATGTTGTGTTATTTTGCTGCCAACCATACAAGCAGTAAGGCAACTATAGTTAATGTTGAATTAAATGCAGTAACGGCTAGTGATATTTTTCAAAGGTTAAATTTTTAGTGTTCACTTTACTCCGAACGACCTATACACTTGTCAATATAATTTGGCTTTACACACTGGTCTTTATACAATACTGGTTTACACACAATTTTCACTATTAGACTTGACCGCGTGGTCACTTATACAATGGAGCCCTGGAACTTCTCATAGACTTGACTAAACTTCAGCATCCGGCGGTCATAGATATGCGCCTCGTGGCGACTACTTAAACTCGCGGCAGGGTGCGTTCCCTTATACTGCCTGCGTGGCTAGGGCGCGTCTTTAACGAACTGCGCTTTCGGCACAAGAGTAGGGTAGGACCAGGCTTAGGCTTCCTTTTCAGGAAGCAACCTGTATAGAGGACGGGTAGGCGGGTTTAGGCTCCCTTCTCAGGAAGCAACCCACGGAAGATAGGTAGTGGTGAACAGGTAGGAGGGCGGGCTTAGGCTCCCTTTTCAGGAAGCAAACCTTTCGAGGTTGGGGGTGGTGCTTAGGCTTGCTCGGGGAGAAGGCCCGAGCCCTAGACTGTTGATCTGGCTAGGCGAGCGCTCGCCTTATATACCTCTGAGGGGGCTTAAAGTACAGTTAGTGGGTGGTGAAAATGGCCGCCGCTTGAGAGGAGGCCATCTGCTGGCTAGCAGGCGCGCCACCCCAACACCCACAAATCTCCCACACTCAGCCAAAAAATACGTGACTATTAAAACTTTCCCGCAGGACCGTGAAAATGTCCGTGTTGCCAAAAAGAAATAAACAAAGTACTAAATAAATACACAAAATTAATAATATTACGTTTACAATAATTATATACACATTTTCTCTCTTAAAAGTTCATAATTCGCTGCCTGGCAGTGTTTACATAGTGTCCATTTGTTTGTTTACATTTGTTATGGTGGGCGTGAATATATACATACAAAAACGGTACATATAAGTATCTCTAAACCTTTAGTTTTACGTTTTACAGCAACACTGCTAACAATACTGGATTAAAGTGACCCCTTGGGCAAAAACAAGGTAGGCCTAACTCTCACTTATTACTAAATTACGGGACCGAGCGTAAAATATATACTAAGCACCTTACAGGGTGCGTCAAATGGTGCTACCACTTTTAAACTGTTATCACTAAAAATTTTGCATTTTCTTGCAATTCAATGACTAAAATGACAACACATTCTTGGAAAACTAACACCAATTTTCCAGCTGAATAAATTAATTTATTTTTGTTTAAACAAACACTCAAACTGCATACCCCTATAAATGATCGGTGAATATATTTTCAACAATAACTGCAGAAGTATTGAAGATTATTTATTTCTTGGGATGCTGATATTTCACTGCTTTGACACACACAAGATTAGCAACAATTATTTGTGACAATGTTTTTCTCGGTGGTCATATCTTGGCATGCCATTGGGCCAACACGCCTGCCTCAGCACCTCAGCAATCGTGGTAAACATGTGTTCTGCAACGTACCAGCATCCTTGTATTTAAGTCACAGAATCAAGGAGAAGTGGAGGGATAACTATTTCAGCTCACTCATCTGCGGCCATGCGTACAACCAGCCAATTAAGCACCATACCTCCTCCAGCCGTTTATGGCACTGGGACTGTGATTGGAGCAGCACGTAGGAAACTGTAGACATGATGGCTTGAAGAATGAACAAAAAAACCGAATCCACATGGCTGGCCATCCTTTCCTCATCCACCTGCCATTCTATAGAAGTACTGATGCTGACACATAGCAGAAGGGATCAGTTTTTGGCATTTAAAATGCCAACTAGCACCTTACAAAAACAAAAACGTAGGATGGCGGACGCAGCTAGGACTGACAGAGAGAAGATTAAAAATTAACTCAGGTTTGACATTCCTTGGAGACTCCTCGAAAAGGTGATTCAGCTAATTAAATGGTCATGACAGACATCCCAAGAATCAAAGGAAAAACTCAGATGGTCAGACTTTAACAGAACGTTCAAACTAATTAACATATAAACATTTTTAAATAAAAATTTCTGATCTCAATTTGTTACCATCCAACTAAACATAGTGGCATTCAAAATGTTGTGTACACCTACACAGATACAAGAAATACGGGGCTGATACAGACTTACCTAGTGCATCCAGGGGCTTCTCGTAGTCTTCGTCAGAAAACACTTTCTTGGGGAAGTTGGTCATGAGGGAAAACTCTCCGCAGCCATCTGTCCTGTTCATTTCCACGTACAACCTAACAGCAGACAGCTGCTCCTTCGCACCAAACGTCTGGGTGATACTTTGCCCGTTGGTTAACCGAATCTGCAAGTAAACCATTAAAAGTTACCAAATTTCCCTCGCATGATGAATAAAAAAAAAAAAAACAGAAATATATTCCTGGACTTTTAGAGTGGAGTGGTGGTGAGGAAGAGGTGGGCCTAAAGCAATGGTGGAATGCAAAGACAAAGGAAACTTGAATGAATCTAGAAAACTTGTTAGCTAGCCAAATAAGGTTACCAAATGCAAATTGTACAAACTCAGAGAATTTATGAATACAGCAATTTTATAAAGTAAATCTTGGAAACCATCAAAAAAATTATGAAAAGGCAATAACAAAATAATTTAGTAGTTCTTGACAAAAATGGAAGTAATTCTAAAGAAAAAAAAATTAAATGTGTGTGCGCATGCGTGCATGCACACACAAACGTGTGCACAAGGACCTGTCTGGAAACTTGTTGCTGCGTTACTTGTGCCACTTTTGACCACTACCTAGTCAAAGCTCCTGAAGCTCGCTCAGCAGATGGGACGTGATGATAACGCTACTCCGTTTTGCAGTTCTTTCACTTCTCTAGCCCGGCCGGCCGTGTGAAAAAAATCTGCTTTTACTCTCTGTATGAGTTATTAACACACTACACCAATGTGCATGGACAGGGAATTGATACTGAGTTTCAATTTGCTCACCAACAGTAAACAATTGCAAACATCAAGATGTTCATTGTTAATAAACTTGGATTACACATTCACAGAACAACTTTAAAAGCCTACACAATGCTGTTTCACATTTTCTTTTCACAGATGTAGACAAGTGCCACAGCTTTTATTTACGGTCGAGCCGATTGCACGTGCGTGCGAGTGCACGTGTGGACTAGTGATTCACACCAGACGCGCTGTTGTCAAGTATCGTACTGGCCTGCGCTGTGCCACGCACATCTGTCTGAGACATGCACCAGACGTTTGGTAGTGTCAATTATGAATTGTCCTGCTTTCACTTTTCAAAAGAATAATGATTTATAAACATTACTGTGTTATACATCATTAAATGACATAATTGTAATTATATTTGTAGTTTTTAGTTAACAAAATGGAAAAAGTAATAAAGGCTAAATAAACATGACGTATAATCGGAATATCACAGGCAGAAAGACAGACTACCGTATCCAAGGGCACGAGAAATCAGTAGCAAAAAAGTTACAGCACACACATGATAAAAAAGGAGTGAGCGAACTGCCTTATTGGAGTGGTTGGTCGGTGGAGGGCAAGAAGCGGGCGGGTCGCCAACCAGCTGGGGACGGGAAGGGGCATTTGGGCCGGCTGTCTGGCCATTGTGTCATGCGGGAGGAAGGAACAACAACGTATATTTTTAGAGCACACACACCGTGTGTGGCAGTACAGTTTTCGAGAAATAACTGCAATAATTTGCAGCCATAATAAATGCAACACCTTTTTCTGCTATCTTCTTGGAAATAAATTTTTTTAAGCAAATTTTTTTTCAAATTTCCACAGTTCCTGGAAAAAAAAGGTCGTTACTTCAAGAGGGTCGTTATTCCCGGGGTCGTATAATCGAGAGTTGACTACAACAGGAAACTATCACAAACATTGAACTTAAAATTGGGCAGATTATAAGCATGTGCAAATAGTCATTTTCCTTTGTGAATCAAAGTGCAAGGTGAATAGTAAATATTTGTGCAAATTCACATCAAATATATAGTTCTGAATGTTTAACACAGTGTTTGTAAGTAAGTCACAAGTACTATAGTGTGACAACGGACAAAAGATCCTTGGTCGTACAGATCTGCGCATCTGCAGACTTCCCTTACCTCGCCATGCCTAGAGGGGTGGTAGCCTTGGCCAGTAATACTCGCAATGTCACAGATTTCCGCCACCTCGCCATGGCTAGAGGGGTGACGGCAACCGAAACTGTGCTGCACGAACACAGCAAGTACAATGGTGTACTCGTGTCAATTATACGCCTGTCTCTAATTTTGTGACGTTAACTCATTTTGTATATGCTCTGAATGGCTCATTTAAATGTATACAAATCAGCGCTTCTTTACACATCAACGGTGCTCTAGACATTTCAAGTATCTGTATTACAAATGACTGTGCACTTACATTTGAAAAACCTTTTACTGATTGTTAAATACCATATTTACTCATGTACAGTGAGCATATTTATTCCAAAACTGATGAAAATTCAGGGGTGTGTGTGATACATGGAAAATGTAAAAAAAGATACGCAGAAAGGCGAGATGGTTGCGATTAGGGGGGGGGGGGAGAAGGCGGAGTTGTAGTCATAAACTGAGGGGTGTCAAGAGTGGAAGGCAGAGAGAGAGAATGTTTCTCACCGCCCAGTTCCTCTATCATTAATCCTCTTCCTTTTTTTTTTTCTCCCCCTCCCCTAGCTCTTCGTCACTGCTAAAATCCTAATTTTTTTATTTGTCCTTATCCACGTTTCTGTTCAAAGTGTTACTTAGTGTTTACACAAACTTGTCTGATGATTGCCAGAAGTAGTAGGTGGCGGGCAGAAACAATATGAGAAGTTAATTTTGACGTCTCGCTGCGATCAGCTCTTTCCGTGGGGAAAGAAGGAAGAAAAAAGACGACACTGTTCTTTCCCCCTCCCTCCTTCGGGAGAGAGAAGGCAAGAGAGTGGCAGGGTGGTGGTTGAGGAAACACAGTCCTCAGCTTGTCGCCACCCCCAGCTGCATTACTGAGCCTTGCTCTGCTGTCATTGCAGGTTATCTCGACTGCTTGGTTGGGGGGGGGGGAGGAAGCAGTAGGCTCACAGCACAGCAAGAGAGGGGAGGGAGTGTTGTGCAGATGCATGCACGCACACACACAGGCATGGACTGCCTGACTGGCAGGCAGATGTGCAGCAAGCGACCTTAGCAGGCTGTTTATAGATAGCTGCGGACAATAGAGAGACAAGCCCCCCCCCCCCAGGTCACTACTACCGTCACCGATGGCACACTTTAGCTAGTTTGAATGTTATCGTTCATCTCGCTTTTCTTTGTTGTGGGCCACGTTTTCCTTCCCTTCCCCCTTGGCCCGTCCGGTCGACACCTCCTTCGCGCTACTCTACCATCTCTTACTCCTGTTATTTTTTTTGTTACCAAAGCAAATCAATTTTTTCCCTGGAACTCGTCGTAAAAATCGTGGTGTGCACTATAAACGAGGGCGCGCTATACATGAGTATGTATATACTGTATTGTGATGGTACAGATTTATGCTGTCCAATATCAACACGCGCTCGGTTGCCTCGGCATCACTCGCGGTAGAACATGCTCTCATCTCAGGGTTTACTGTGGGCTACGAGAGTTCGTGGATGAAACAACAATTGGATTTCTACAATATTATATTTCGTAAACTTCGCCAAAGCGCACACTGTTCAGTTACATATCATGGTCGGCTACAGAACAAAACAAAGGACTTCCTGGTGAGCCACCGTCCTATTTTGCGAAATAAACCCTTTGCACTAGTGGTATTATTAAGAGAGTTCCCGCGTTTGGCCGACTGCGTACTACGTGGGCTACAAAGTTCCGCGATTAATCTATAACTTCGCGACTGCAAATAACTCAGTTATACTGTAAATGATTTCGAGTCGTATTCTCGCAACTATTTATCTCTTATCAAACTCAACACTCATGCCAGCAGAGTCTAGCGAAGCGCCCTTTGCACTCGCTACAACACCGACCTACACTCATGGACGACACAGGAAAGACTGGGGCGAGCGGAAAATGGCCGCCGACGAGCTAGCCCCCCCAGGTTCGCGGATGAATACGCCCACGGCTAGAAACTCTCTTAATTATATTTCACTTACTGTAAGACCAACTTACGTGAAATTAACCATACGTATTAAAACTTATTATTACATTTTACAATATTTTGAAATCTGGTTTACAGAAACTGAAAGGAATTAAACAAAAAACGGTACATGCGGATGGATACATTTACACTTTGGCAGCACCAGCATGTTTTGAGTCTTCTTAAACACACAAAAAAAAATATTTAAAATAAACCAAAATTTCCCCATTACTTGTGAGGTACAAACATCTATACATTTATGAAAATAGACTTCTGAAAATCACTGTTTAAATATTGGTGCTCACCGGTTAGATATTCATTTATAATACAAAAGGAATTATTATAAGAGAAATTACAATTCATTAGGCCTAAACTAAGTAAAACATCTAGGTTTAAATCATGAAGAAAATTAAACAAAAAAAACTGCTGGTATGATCAGTCCATGTTCAGGTAAGCCAGGCTCTACTTTTGTATGACCAGGCTCTTTACTGAAGTTTACTTTATAATAAAAAGTCTCTGCTCTGCCTGTGGCAGCAACACTCACATACACAGTTGCGGAGGTACCTGAGCAGCCTGGAGGCGTGGCAACACCTTAGTAGGGAGGTCCATTTAACACACCAACATTAATAAGAAAGTGAAAAAAGAATTCAATAAATCCACCATACAATAGGGTAGTGGGTCAAGGCACTTTACAGTATGTGCCTATGTCGATTATACCAAGACTACGACGTTGGCTCATTCTACTGTACTCGGATAAAGCTTTGGTTAAGTCAGTATATGTTTCTCTTGTACAACAAAACATAAACAAATAAAATTTGGCACCACTTTTTTTTCCACCCAACTAAAAAAATTTTCATAGTTGATTTCATCATTATAATCACCGGACTACTAACTGAATTTGAAAATATTAAACACATTTGGAGCCAAGACTTCACAACAATTAATTGTGAACCTTTCCCTACAGATTCAGTGATGCCAATTTTCGTATCTGACTGCCAGCAAGAAGTTGCACTGTGTGAAGCACTGACGTACGTTTCGTCGACATAAACTCCCTACAAGCTTTCCTATACATGTGTCTGCTCCAAATATTGGTCCACCTAAACTGTTTAATCAGGCATTTCAATCAAGATCTTCCTCTTGTATTGGCACTTTATCCAGCGAAACCCGAGCTTCTAAACAATTCCCATAAATACTCCCTGCTGCAGTACAAAACACGTACCACCATTTAGCAAAGCCTTGTTTAACTATTGTTTGAAAACCTGGCAGTTTTCCGCATAGTATAAAATGAATATATTTTTCTACGCACAACACCACAAGTAAATTTGTGTACTTAAATTACCTGTCTGTGTTTTGTTTTTCACACAGTAGGTTTGGCTGTTGCAAGGCTCGTCGCTTGAACTACTTTATAGACTTACGTCAGTTTGTAATTTTTTGTTCCCAGAGATTACATAGCTAAATCATGCGTAATTAAGTGCTTGTTACATTACACAGTACCCAACATATTACACGACTTAATTCCTGAAGTGGAAGCCACTAGAGGAGTTGTAAGGCCTACTTATTGTAATATCTTTGAATGTTTCTTGCAATGGGACAGAATGATAAACTGTATTATTGTGGACATACGTCATTGCGATACATATTGTCCTAGAAATCTTAGAATGAGTGTACGAAAAACAAACTACGAAAAACTAAAAAAAGAGAAAACAAGCCTAGTTGGCTGTAGTCAGTACATCCATAAACCAAAAAACAGAACATGAAAGATCCCACAAGGAATTAGTCAACAACAAATAAAGGAAAAAATAATAAACCAAAAATAAAAGTAAAAAAAAAAACAAAATAATCTGTAAAACTCAGGACATCACAATTAAGACAGCACAGATAATACTGGGACGAATATAATAATAGACCCAAGACAGGATAACAATGACGAGATCACAGACAACAGACTACACGACACAACGATGAAGACACAAAAGAACACAGTAGATTTCCAAAGGCCGAATTTTCACGACATTTCGGGAGCAGAAACAAATTGTTGATGTAATCACTGCCTCATCTTACCCGGACTCCCGAATTTAAAAAATAAAGGTTAGCCAGTTTTCTCATGCATGAAATTATATGAGGTTATCCTACAAGCAAGAAAACAATGAGAATGTGCAGCAAAATTAGCTGTGGTGGATATACAAGTATTTTACAAGTTTACTAGCAAAAAAGTTGACAGCAAATCAGAATCAGTACTAACAATTCTCACAGAAACTTTCAAGACATTTTTGGCTGTCATATGAACACTCACAAGAGTAATGTAGTTCAACTTGGCTACGGACCTGTAACCTGGCTTGTGTGTAGTCCTTGTGCACTGCAGGAGTGGGCGCGGGGCTGGGAGCCGGGGCAGCCGCCGGGGGGCTTGTCTCTGCCGTCGCTCCCGCACCTCCGAACTTGGCCCGGCGAGCTATCTTGTCCTGCTCTATTTGATCTTTTACTCGCTGCCTTGCCAGCTTGTCCTCCAACTTGTCTCTCTGTCGCTGCTCCATTATCTTCTTCATCTCAGTCTCCTCCATCCTGGCACACACACCAATTTCCTCACTCAGACATTCCTCCCCTTATCATGAAGAGGCTGCATGGTGTAGTATGTTCACACCACTGGTCTTCCACTTGGGCGATCCTGTGATCTGGGTTTCATTTTCAGTGGAACCGCTCTAGGTTTTCACAAGAGGAAAACGTGGTGGACGTCATCGTCGTTAGCTGATGGGTTTCCTTGGGGCCCTCCTATTTTCCCCAAATTTACATTCCACTGCTGCCGAATATTTGCCGCATATCATCCTTACTAGCCTCCAAGACATCAATGTTAAGCACTGACAAAATCTCTCTCTCCTACATATCTTGCAACATAATCACAGTAATGATCAATACACACACAGTAAATTCTTAAATAACCGAGCTTTCTGCATCATTCCATCATGTACAGATCAAAAGTACAAGGGATCCATTTCCTAGAAGCAGTTATAACTAAACAAAAGCATGAAATAACTTTTGGAACATAAAACACATAAAAACAATTAAACAAGTTTCCCTACTTATTAAATTTGAATAATTATGGGCTTAAGTAATGAACAAAAAAGTCTCTCTCTCTTTTAACAAGTAGATAATGTATTAATTTGGTATGTTCAGTTTAGAGAGAAAAACACAATAAACGAGAAGACAAGAGTAATTTATCAAGAAGTAAAGAAAATATTGCGTGAAGCAAATAAAAACTCCTACCTGTGGTAAGTCATTTCTAATGTGTAAGGACCCCTAAAACCAGTGAATAAAAATTGCCAAATTCAGTGTTTAAAAATGTTAAAAGCAGTTCAAAAATTCGGTGTTGAGAACTTAAAAGTGGTGTAAAAATTAGTTACAAGCGACGAATAAAATTTAGTGTAATACATACTATCAGAATGATTATATTTAACCAAACAGTTTCATTTTGCCTCTTTTATCATTAATTTTTAATGTTTACAATCTATGCCTGGTACTCAACTCAACTTTGCAAATTGAAATAATTTATATTTTTTATTACCGGAGTTTATAAATATCCACCTTTTTGTTGAAACTATTTACCCTGAGTTTTTCTCAAGTTCTAGGGTTTTAAAAATTTCCTCTGGATTATTCAGTCCCTTTTAGCACATATACAAATTAAAAAGGTTTTATTACAAAAAATATATGGCTCAATGAAGATAATTTGTCTAGTGTACTTACCCAAACAGACCAACTGTTTGGTATTTATTCACTGATGGAATATTAGAAAATTATGTCCACGTTTTAGCCATTTAAATTTGTGTTCCTAGTCATTACGACAGCGAGCAACTTTGCGACAGGCTGTTTACACAAGGATCTGTCCGGTAATGTTTTTTGTTTATTTTCGTTAGTCAAAATTATAAACGAAAGCAACGAAACATCCCAGAAAGCGCCGAAACAATACATTAAAAATATAAACAAACGTGCGTTAAGTCATAGAGATTATGTATTGCGACTTGGTTGACTTCAAACTTTTGCCCCCGCTACAGTCGCTCGTCTGGCATCTTATCGATATATTGAAATCTCTGTACAGCGTCACCATGGCCATGTGTGAGTTGATACGCTTCAGTTGCAAAATACGTTGAGCAATGAATATATCTGCACAAATGTATCTATGGCCACAATCCGTAAAATGTAAATACAGCGGAACCTCTATTCATCGTTTCTCAGGGGAATGACAAAACATTTCAATACATGCAGACATTCAATGGACATTGTCTTGAAATGCAGATGAATAAGGAATGGGACCACAGAATGTGTTCCACAGATGTGAACATTCAATACATCTGGGTTCAATACAAAGAGGTTCCATTGTATTTAGTTTTTTGTGTGGTAAAATGTGTAAAATTAACATTTTATCCCCTCAGTTTTTCCGTTATTTAAACCCTTTAAATATTACTGAAAAAGACTAAAAATCTATCAAAACTGTGTGCATGGACTAATATAATTACAAAGAAACGATAATTAAACAAGTCCAGAAAATCTGAAAATAAAACGTACACATTTAGACGTTTGCGTCAAAACATCCGCCAAGGCATTTGAATTTGCATGAAACATGGCTTTTAATGCAATTATGCTGGAATTCGCAGAAAACCTACAACTACACCATTTTTCGCATATTTCGCTAGTCACCATTTTTAGGGGTCCTTACTAACATGTCAGTTAACATAAATATGTACGTTAAACTTTCCAACAAGATGAAAATGTTACGTTTAATGATCTACACCTATCCTCTCACACATAAAAGTTGGATATTTTGATATCAAAAACTATTATGCTGCACCTAAAGAAAGATTTCTGAATGTGCTAAAGCTACTGTTACACAAAAATTTTTGTTTATATCAAAGAGCACAACAGGCGAGAATGCAAACTGAGTAGCTTTGTTACACTTTAGTTAAACTGTACAACAAGCACCACACAAATTACTCACTTCTTTTTAGCCGCAGTCAACTCTTTGCCCGACTTGATGCGCAACTTCTCTCTCTCCAGAGCTTCCTGCTTTTCTTTCTCCTCCCTCTCTAACCTTTTCTGCCTCATCTTCTCCTCTAGCTTGCGCAGCTGTTCCTTCTTCTCCTCCTCCGTCAATGGCCTCTTTTCCTCTATACTCTCCGCAAAATTTTCATGCCCTGTCTTTGTGGCATGGAACTCCACCTCTGAATGACTAGTGAAGAGCTTCCCACAACTGCAAGAAGACAGCAGTGATTTCAACTCCGAAACGCACAGACAGAGTATTTGCCATGCCACATTCAAAATAAATACCAATCAATTATAATTATAATTGAATCACTGCAGGGTAGTGGTCAGACAAATCACCTCCCACTAGTGATCCGGGTTGAATCCTGGCATGGTTTGTCCTAATTTTTGCAAAATTGGAAATGTGGCGGACTACTTATCTCCAAAAACGGATATGCATCACAGTACTTCAACCACTTGTAGTCAGGTCCTGCAACCTCGATGCATTCTAATTCTACTCAGATATACAAAGATACTGTAGTATCATTGAGGAAAATAAAAACACCTATTCAATAGAAATAAATAAAACATAATCTTTATTTGCTGATGCAGGCACAATCGAAAAACATTAAACAGTGGTGCAATTAAAATATATATTGATTTTGTCTTTCTATGAATGTAATAGACCATTTTTGTCTGCTGTTTTAACTTCCTGGTGGCAAAGAAATAGGCTTATACAATACAAACAATGTAACAAACATCTATATTTGACACATTTCATTCACACCGCACCACATCACCACCATACTAAGGCTGACGAAAGTATCTTTGAGACTGTTCCTGCACAATCCGAAACCAAGCGCACTTGAACTCATAGAGAGGGCCACAGGCATCGACGCAGATCACAACTCTGTACGAGCGCCTACCAACCTGGACACCACCCTCCAGCAACCACCTAGAGATGGGCCCCTCAAATCAAAAGCAGCACCACCGCCAACCTTACCAAAATGTTGGTACTGCCCCGGTTACCACCTACACAGAGATTGTGATGCCTACAGGGCTTGCTAGGGAGACTGCTATCAAAACAGAAGAGCTAATGACAAACCAGCTGATACACCATCGGGAAACTGGAGCACCGGGGGCCAATCCAGCCCCTACAACCCAGCAGCTCACAAAAGGTCTTAGGTCTCAAGACGGCCTTTCACCATCACAAAATACCTAGAATAAACGTCAAGATCCAGGGGAAGGACGTACTCACCACTTTAGATGCAGCTGCCTCCGCCAATTTCCTCAACAGTAGCCTGTTGACCCCTAAGGACTGGACAAGCTTGTGAAAACCAGGAAGACCAAGCAGCTTGCACATGCAGGTCAGTATTTGCCACTCCGAGGAGAGATTCAAACACAGCTGACCACACCCACCGGTACCGAACCTACTATCTTCCTTGTCTTAGATGACCTGAATGACGAGATGCTACTAAGGGAACCATGGCTAGCAGCAAACGACTGTATTCTTGACTGCGCACATCAAAGTGTCTACATTGGAAAAGAAACCAGGCACACCATTCATTAGGACCTACCAAGAGTTTGTATCCCCAACACATGATTAATGCTGAGGATATAAACTCCCAACTGCACGACTATCAACTTGAACTGTTTAACTGGTTACAGGACTTCACGCCTGATATTGCACGCTACATGGGACCATTAAACCGACTGGTGAGCACCAACCACAAGTAGTAGGTGTGGAGCCCTGCTAACAATCAAACCTTTCAGCAACTCCAGGCCCTTCCAGCAGCTCCAGTTCAAGAACCTGCCCATGCGCGTATACATATATATAGACACACACACAGTAAACTCTCGCCAGTCCGTAGTTCGAGAATCCGTGGTACTCAAAAATCCGTGGTTTTCTCAAAGCAATGTCCGTTTTGATTATTGCAACGTGCTGCGCCGTGCTGCACTGCACCTAGCTTCTTCGAGTTTGTGCTGCGCTGTGCCACGCTGCTACAGATGCAAGCATCTAACGGTACTAGTAGCAGCAGATGCGGCAAGTCCAAGGTCAACGTGTCTTCCCGGAACACAACAAATCGATAAGACATGCTCGGACACTGCTCCCGGTATTTGTTAGTGTTGTCTGTTGTGAGAATGGCGCTGGTAAGAAAAAAGAAGCACGCAACGTTGACACTAAAACAAAAGTTCGAGATCTGCAAGAAATTGGAGCGTGGTGTAAAGGTTTCTGCAGTCAAGGAAGTGTATGGCATCGGCGAGACAACTGTGTACGACATTAAAAAGAGTAGTGCCAAACTTAAAATGTTTATGTCGAACAGCGAGTCGGAGAAAGGATTTCATTATCGGAAAACACTCCACACTGCCAAACTACAGGAAGTGGTTTTCGTTAAAACGGCAAAAAAAAAGTAGTGGAGATGAAGATAACGATAGTGGAGTGCGGCCGCTGCTGCTTGGGACACGCTAATGAAATTTTCAGAAAGCAAAAATGACTGTTACTCTGTGTCAGAGGTAATGCAATGCCATATCCTGCATTCTACCTTCCTTCACAAAAGAAGACAGGCCATCAAACAGACATCCACACTGACATGGTGGGACTATCGACACCGCAACAGAGTGAGCCGACTGCTTCAACCTCGTGTGCTGTTAATTGCAACTCTAGAAATAATTAAAGTCTACTTTTTGTGTGTTTCCTTAGTTTAATGCGTGTGCAAGCTATCTGACGTAAAAGTGTATAAATATTACTAATTTGTGCATAAAGTGTTAAATGTATATTTTTTCGTGCCTTGTTTGGAATAATCAATGATTGCTGGTAAGTAAAATTTAAGGTATTGCTATGTGCACTGCAGTTTACTTCGCCGGCACATGGGGAGAAGGAAATAGTAATCGCTGTTTCTGCTTCTCTGTGACAATGACAAGTTGTTTACGACTTGACGGCTCGCAGCCGGCTGCCCGTGCCCAGAGCCGGCCGGCCAGTGTTGCCAAACGTGTTTGAGGTGCCGTTTTTTTAAATTATTTTATTTTAAACATTGTTGACTTATTCCTGTAAGTCCTCAACTTATGTCGGGAACGACGTCAATCGGGACGACATAAATCGGGGACTAACAGTATATAAAACTTTTTTTTTTGCAGATTTTTGTTATGCGAAAATACAGTATTTCAAAAATCAGAGGTTTTCAGAAATCCGAAGGTCACAAATCCCCGCGACCCCCGGATTTGTGACCTTCGGATTTCTGAAAACCTCGGATTTTTGAAATACTGTATTTTCACACACACACGCACACGCACGCACACACACACTAAAATCATTTATTTAAATTCTTTAATTTTCATATTTTCATTGCGAGGATTAAGGTTCCTGATGGCATGCCAGTATGCACTAAAGGGCCTCAAAGGTGATAAGGCAGGTATAACCCAGTTATCCACGTAGTTTTAAGTAAGTAGTGATTTTTTTTACAGCCCTTAAGTTTTTTTTTTGTTACTATTGTCTGGTTTTAGGTTTGTGGAATTTCATTGCAATATTAATTCAAGCAATCAATGAGTTGTGATAATTTTTGTTGTTGTTTGGTAGTCTGTTGCTGTTCTTTGTGTGGTAACATTCTTTTGTTTTTCTCTTTATGTCGAAATGTTTAATTACCTCCGAGTATTCTCAAATAAAAATTGTAAAAGAATAATTAAATTTTTTTATCATACTAATTAAATTGTTCAAATAATTTAATTTTAAATCAGAATATGTAAGTGATGGTGGGGGGTAAGGGTGCTGGCTGGTGCACTGCCGTTGCGTCAGCCATTGTTCACCCCATTTGTTGCTCGTGCTTTGAAGGGACACGACGTGCGCGGTGTGTGTCGGCCTGCGGCGGCCATTTTGAGGCAAAGGCACCCACATGGCAGAGTGGGTCACGTCCGATGGGGATAACTTCGTAACGTCGAGCTGCAACATTAAACACGAGCGTGAACTGCTAAAAAGATTAATGATCTCGGTTTAGTGTTTTTTTTTTTAATTCTTTCGGGCCACCAAGACCACAATTTTCCTGGCTACGTGGTCATGATCAATCGCCACTGATGGGAAATATTTGTCGGCTTAAGTAAATTTTTGTTTGAATTGCTGATCGCTTTAAATGTAGTAATAAAAGAAGAAAGTTTTTTTCACGACTTTGTGTGTGTGTTTTTTTTGTCATGGACGGCAGCTGAACCCAATCAGCACGAGTTTAAAAGTCTTAGTTCTATCGCTGACAAGCACAGCTAGCTGGATAAAACTCTACAATATTGTTTTATTTATTTGGTGTATTATAAACAGTACCACCATAACAATGGCTTTGAACCTCCAGTGCTAAGAAGATCAAGGTAGCTCGTTAGGCCATGCTACTTCAAGAATTTACTTTTGAAGTTCAATATTGCACAGGTAAGCAAAATCAGCCCTCTGATGCACTTTCCCGAAACTCGGAGCCAGTCCAAGAGACCAACACACTATATCACTGGGAAGAAGTACTACCCCCATAACCACTTCAAGTCAAAGAAGAAACCCTACTTCACCATCTCCATAAGGTCACATTTCAAAATTATGTCACTGTGGTCATGAGCGAACAGCAAGCATCCTACATCTGCTCATCAACTGAACCATGAATTACAAGGAGGACCAAGGCCTCAAGGTCTCATATGGATGAGGCCCAACCTGCATCACGATTGGAAGCTGTGGGTGCCAAATTCTCTGCGGCTTTCCCTTTGTCAGCACTTTCATGACCACATTCTTGCCGCCAGTCACCCTGGAATGAAGGGTCCAATGTACCACATGTACCACTCTGAAACCAAGCATCACTGCTCAAGTCCAAGGCACTCCCCGAAGACCAAAATCACCCTGGATGCACATTGCACTACTTATCATGGGTCAATACCCTCGAAGTACCATTGGGCATCGATTTCTTGTGGTTGTCAAGATACATTTTCATGCTGGGTGGAGGCATTTTTCCACCGAAATGCTGAGACCAGAACAATCATCAAGACCCTCCAAGATGATGTGTTCCCCAGATTGGGATACCCAAGCAGCATTCTGATGGATAATGGTATCTAGTTCATGAGCCAGTTGTGGTCAAAAGCTTGTAAACTATGGTAAGTCTAGCAATGGATCACGACCATCTATCACCCACAAGCCAACACTACAGAAAGACACAACCAGGAGTTGAAGAAGGGAATGAGGATCCACACACCAAGAGACCACAGGCACTGGGACAAGTCTCTGCAGACAATCCATTTAAACCTTGAACTTCGCCGAAATGATGCCCTGAATACTACCCCCAGCAAATTGCTACTGGGACAGACACTCCGCAGGCCAGGAGAATGTAAATGGGACAAGACACCTTCCACTTATCCCTCTCCCCCCGACATCAAAAGGGAGACCCAGCTCTGCTTCAAGGCCAACGAACGCCAGACAGCCTACATTGACCGCAAGTTCCCCCATGGCAGAGAAGATACCAAACTCACATCTCCAGAAAGAATAGCAAATTCTCCTCGGAACTCACGCGCTCTCCAACAAGAGACAACATTTCCATATCGGCTTAGTTCCCCGATGGGAGGGCCACACACTATCCTGCCGAGAAGAGGACACATGTATTGGGTGCAAGGAGTGTGTGGTACAATCAAAGAAATCCACCACACTGCGATTGAACCCACATCTCCGCAAACCATTCACCAGAAGACAGACTTTGGCTATCAGCGTACCACCAATTCTGCAGAGATATGGCCCCTGGAATGACAGGACCTTAGCTCCAGACCACTCGGCACCACCACGACAGCAGAAGCACCTGCATCCTGGAAGCAAACTTCATGAACTGGAACTACTGGAAGAGCCCCCTGTGAACGCATCTGGCTCCTTCCACGAGAACAGAAGCCTCGACCCGGGACGGCGTGCTGGCAGGCCCCAGTCAAGAACCTGCCACCTCCAAGACTGCAGAGTCTTGCACCGCAGACTTCTTGCATCGACTCCAGGATCCAGCATCACGCCTGTACCCTGCACAGCCTCAAGGACTGAGCAGTGGTGGTGTCTGTGTGCCGTGGACCCGAGCCATTCCGGCTACCAGCTGTCAGGCCGACAGCCAACACCAGCATCCAGCAGAACGAACGCTTGGCAGCCGCCCTCAACCGGGGGCCCTGTCAACCTCCAGTCGAGCCTTCCAGGAGGAAGCTCCCAACAAACAGGCACTGAGGCTCCTCTCCCAAGGACCCCCCCCCCCCGTTCCCCAGGCAGAATTGCAGATCTCCCGCACGACACCCAATATAGAGCAGCCCACAAAGGACCAGCTCCTGCAGGGGCAACCCACAGATGCAAGAAGGACATTACAAGGAAACCCCTCGGAGAGCGCCCATCCGCCGACCATACCAGTGGCCAGCAATGGGTGAGACGACTCTGCCCAGAAGACTAGACCAAAGAGACTCTCAAAACTCTTTCTTATTTCAATGTACAGTTAGCTGGGGAAATAAAGCTCTAGTCATGGCTAAGAGAACCCAGCATCCCCTACCCAGCATCCCCTGAGTCTATGTCTTCCTAGATTTGTTTTGTTCTTGTTAATATTTATACTTATTGTGAAATGTATTTATATTCAGTTAGTCTTTTCTGCATTCTAATAAATTTATTTAACATAAATTATTTAGTCTTTTTCTTTTTCCTTTACGGCATCAAGTGGAATAGTCTGGGAGTTTTTGTATTTCCTCGCGCGTCCACACGGCGAAGTTTCACGCAGTGTAGCTGGTCTCCATGCCTAGGGCCTGCCTCGCTCCTCCAAGTCACATTATCACCACCTCCCGGAAAGCCAACAACTCTGCTCGAACCCATAAGGATTCACTCGTCAGGGGATCGGCCTAGCCTCAGAGTCTCCTTGGCACTTACCCTCCTGAATGGTTAACGTCTGCAAGGTGCCGTTCACTCCCCTCCGAACTGTAGAATGACGTTCGCAGGGTACCAAAAGTTTACCCTTACCTTACCTACTTTCCTACCTTACACGCTGGTGGTTGACATCCGCAAGGTGCCTCAGCCCCACACAAAACATTTGTCACGGAGTGTTAAATTCAGCAAGGTGCTCTCTGCGATACCTATCTTTACAATTCACCTGCTGGTGAATTCCTTTATCCAACCCAAACTCTTGCACTTATTCCTACCCGAGTGTCAAGTAGTGCTCGGTGGCGACACCGTAAACCTGGTCCGTGCATGCCATATTCGTTCCAAGAGTGGACTAGTTCAATTTTGCATATAGCATTCCGGAAGTAGTTTGCCAGAAATGTAGTTACCTGAGGTAAGTTCCGCAAAGCCACATGAGAGCGAAGCCCAGTTATTCAGTAGTGAAACCAGTAATAGTAGCTGCATCAGCAAGAGAGTGATTGTAAATTCTGTAAATTCAAGTAAGGCAATCACACTAATTTCAGTAGTTGAAACGTGTATTAGTGATGGCCCGATGTCCGATTACCGATATCGGCATTATCGGTACATTTACCGTTATCGACAATATAATATCGGTACATCGGTCAGTCATTATCACGGCTAACTCGCACATTATTCCTTTACTTCTACCATCTGAAGGCAGCAATGTGACTGAAAACAATATTGATATGAACTATTTGCAACCAATTTATCATTATTAAAGTTCATTTCACAAACTTGACACTAAAATTTGGCAAAACAGTAAAATGTAAACAAACATAACAACCGAAAGAGTTAACAAGCCAAAGATTTCTAGCAGCAACTGCTTAAAAATCTTTACCGCAAATCAATTATATTACAAAAGTATAATAATTCTCACTTAAAATACACACAGCGATGCCGTAAAACATTAAAACAGTCATTGAAAATTATTTACTTATCGTTAAACAACAAAGTGAAGATCGAAATGCCATTCCTAAATGCAAAAAAAGTCACAGAGTATACACTTGTAGATAGCGTGGTCAAGTCTTTGCTGAGACTGCTCTGCTACTCCAGTGCTGCTGCTGTATTCTATGAGTATAAGCTGTCGAATGGCATGTAGATGTGCTCACGGAACGCACCCTATATTCCTCTTAGGGCCGTAATTATAAACGTCCTCCGAAGGCTTGCTGGCAAGCCCCTGGCCTTTATTCGCGCAGCAGTTCGCTGGCGATCTTCCACCCTTCCTACACTATAGTTATCTGCCGATGGATCGCCAGGAGATCGCCGGCTGAATGGGAGTTGGATGGTTCTCCTTCATAAAATTTGGCAACACAGCCTCATTTTTAGCAGCGAACATATACTCAAGTGCTCAAAGACCACTGTTATGAACACACCTAACTTTAAAAACAAAATCGTTTCGATTTTGTTTTCCTTGTCTGTAAACAATTTTGTTCTCT
>PNEQ01025227.1:0-14134 GCA_003012365.1 Medauroidea extradentata | reverse complement strand
AACGTATTTGGTACAGCAAACTTAATATTAGTGAGATGATATATCGTCGTTTTACTGCCAAAAGCTGCCCAGTCAAAATGAGATAAAATGATAAAAATGCTAGGAATATGTATATATTGTTCACGAACAATTGCCCAAGTTTTAAGTATTTTCGTCATTTCGTACTGTTGCGTCACAGTATAGAAACGTACCACATTTTGTTATTAATATCTACAATTTAATAGTGTTTTTAAACAAAATAAAATTAATGACTTAATCACTTATGGCAGTATACCGACGATATGTCAGCTGATGTTGTAGAGGAACCTAAGTGTAAAGCGAACTGCAATTTTACCCCTTTTAAACGACTACATGTAAATTGCACTAATTCGATCTGCCTTGTAGTTACTGTGTGTCAAAATTGAACCTTCGCACGTAGCTTTTAACGGAATTAGAGCCCAGAACCTGCCGGAATTTAGACCCGAGTAACAAACAACTGCGTCACGTAACGTCGAAACAATTCATGAAAATAAAATTTTATTAAAAAAAAACATCTGTGACCTGGGCTCATAGAGGTTGTACAACACCACGTCTCGATAGGTTACTGTAAAGTGAAACTCCTGTATAGGTTGTTTCTCGCTGTTCGTTCCTGTTTTTCGGATCGTCTGCCTTGAATATTGACCAATTTAGTTTTATTTTTAATAATCACGTTTCTTACAAAGAAAAAATTCATACATATTTTTTTAAATATTTACGTAAGCATCACTCTGACGCGAACAACTCCTCAATATCGCTACTTTTTAGATAGATATCGTGGGTTCGTGGAAAACAAATTTTGTGCTTTTTCACCCTTTTGGGTGTCGAATTTTGATATATTTTAAATTTACATCTTAGACATTTGTATAAGTATCCAACTGAAGTGTAAATCACATCGCTAGCCCGTTCAGTCGAATCAAAATCGATCATTCACTAAACAAACTCATATCACCCCTGCACAGTATTGAGAAATCGAATTTCGAAGAATCTGAAAACCGTTTTGCGATAATTTCTGTAATCATTATCCTAAAGCAAAAATTAATTGTATATCTCGACGGGTTCGATAGATATCGAGGATTTATCTAAAATACGTTCAAGGCCTTTTCACCACTTAAGAGAGTAAATTTCGAAAAACCCTTGAATCACGTTTTAGAATACTTTATTAGTATCTCGTGGACGTAAAAAACATAACATTGGCCCGCTGGGTTCAATATATATAGACGATTAATTAAAAACGCTTTTCACCACTTTTCACCCCTTTTCACGTCCTTAGGTGGCGAATTTCGGAAATTCCTTAAATTACTTTTTAGGTATTTGAGTAAGCATCAATCCTAATCAAAAATTATGTCTCTATATAAAAAACTATGGGATCGATATATATCAAATGTGAGTCGAAAAGAGTACTTCGATATCTCCATTGAAACGATTTTGAGTCATAGACATTTGTAAAAGTAACCAATTAAAGTTAAAATTAAAATTAAAATCACGACGATAGCCAATTGTGTTTCAAAGATAAAGACGATTCATTAAAAAAACATTTTGCCCCTTTTTACTGCCTGGGGGTCGAATTTCAAAAAAACCTAAAACTTCTTTTTGGGTATTTACGTAAGCAATATTTTGAAGTGAATATCAACTCTTTATCCCGAAGGATTTGATAGATATCGATAGTTGATTGGAAACACATTTAAGGGCTTTTCACCTCCTTAAATGTTGAATTTCGAAAAATCCTTAAAATGGCTAATATGCATTTTTACGAGTGTCCTATTAAAGTAAAAATCACGACGATTGCCGTCGGGTTCGAGCTCTATCGACGTTTCTTCGGAAACACATTTCACCTCTTTTCACCCACTTAGAGGTCGAATTTCGAAAAATCCCGTCTTAGTGCTCGCATACGACCTGAGGGGAACCCCCACAAAAAATTTCACGATTCTAGGTCCAGTGGTTTGGGCTGCAGTTTGATATGTCAGTCATTCAGCTTTAATTTATATATATATATATATATATATATATATATATATATATAAAGTAATCATATATATATATGATTACTTTTACGATGTTCTTTACGGAGGGAGACAAGAATAGTTAGATACATTTATGATTTATTATGAGCCACTTAATTTAGTTACATCGATGACAGTCCCGCCTTGTTAATGATGCCGAGGCTGATGTAAGGAAACGTCCACGGCGATCGGCACGTCGTAGATCTGGACGTCGTGGTGCATCTTGGTAGTGAAGTGGTCCTGGCGACGATATGGACCAGACAGACCTCGTAGGTAGCGTGACACACCCCTTTATCGTGTTCTGTGTGGCAACTCGTACCGCTGTTGGAGTGGGTAGTTCTGCCTGCTGTAACTTATGTTTAATATTTTGGAATTCCTGACCGGGTGGCCTGGTTACTGAACCTTGTGTTAGAACCAGGGTTACATGGTTCATAACAGTATCCCCCCAGTTAAGAATGAAGGTCGTCCTCGACCGTGTCTGTGGGGTGATGTGTATCACGATGTGCTCATCTTGTCATGTAGGTGGGGACTAAAATTTAAATTTTGTTTGGCGTTTTCCTGGATATCATATGATGTTTATTATTCTGGCAGCGGGTATATGGAAAAGAAGATTGAAGCACTCTTCGATACGGAAATAAACTTTAAGATACCGGGATTGTGTCAATAAGAAAAAATTCGGGTAAAGGGACTGCCGAGGTCTTCTTCCGCCTTCATTTACAGTTCTGTTTATGTCAACGACGTATGAAGTCATGCTGACAGAAGTACTGAGCCTGAACTTGAGTTCTGCTGAGCGTGCTTGTCTCGGAGCTGCGGCTGTCTACACGATTGTAGGTACGCGACGTGTCAGCCTTGCTTGAGGTTTTCAAAACAATCACGATATGGCTTTGTATTATTTGTTAATTTAATTACGTACAATTAACTTTTGTGAAAACATAATAAGTTATTTGAAATTATTAATAATTGCAAAATTAAATAATGCTCTCCCTCCTCACAATTTTCATGACAACGCAATTTACTGCTGAAAAGGAAATGTTTGTTAAACAGTACATACAGTTTGCACGTTGACATCAGTCTTATGATATAAAATATCCTAAAAATTAAGAGCTCTGTCATACATGATCTTGATAGGAATTTATTGAAATCTAGAAGATATTTTATTAATTATTTAATTTTAAAACACAAATATAAAACTTGACATTTGCAGCTGCGTTTGCTTCAACATTTCAAAATTTTGAAGGGATGTGAAAGGACACATTTACCCTATTACTCTATACACAGATGTGTTATTTATAGTATTATAATTAAATATTACATTAAAGGACCCGTACTGACGTTTTTCTGTTATTCATTCCACTTTTGAAAATACTTTAGAATTAACTGACTCTTAAAGCTGTATTGACAGTGTATTTTTACTAGTTTCATAATGTTACCTTTTTTTTTTTAACAAAATTTGTATTCTCTTCAGTACTTACTGCAGCAACTTAATTATTTAACGTAATTTTCAGTTTGCAATTAAAATGTTTGACCCTCTTAAACACCTTTAAGTGTGTAATACATTAATAAAACTTAATAATAATACCATATTTCAATCTTTTACTGTTTCCATTATATGTAATTCAATAACTTAATGCAGTTCAAACTGATAAGTTCAAGTGTAGGCTATATGTAGACTGTGTTAAAAGTATATGTTCTCGTTACAGCTAATGTTATGTTACCTTACATATATTTACTTTCCATCAAGTTATTACACAATAACATTAGAAATAGTCATTCAGTTTACACATTAGTAAATGCAGTAAGAATGATGTGTAACTGCAATTTTTTAACTTATGTTGTACTGTACAATACATGCAATTGTTTTTCTTAATTGATAGAATTGTATATAATAATATATCATAAACTGTTGTTACTATTTTACCGTATATTTGCAGATTTAAAATTTTTTTATCACCATAATATTACGTTTTATTTATTTTTCTTTAATTCTCCATGAAGATATGCATTTGTGAAAAACTTTGGGAGGCTTTCTAATTTTGTATAGAAAAATTTGTTTTAAATCATTTATGCGACTCGCCAATGAAGCGAACTGTAATTCTCAAGAATCGTATTCTTTATTTATAGTTTCAACATTATAATAGTAGCAACATGTTCGTAACGTTGCGATCAAATGTTGTGAGCTCTATGTAGTGGGTGTTGTGTTATAAGCCGGCCGGCGTGTGAGTTGGTACTTCGTGCCTCGCGAGACGTGTACAGTTTAGACGGTGGTAGCACTGTTTTCCTTGTCAGCAGTCGCTCAGCGCTTCCCTGCTGTCGACACTTGTAATGACACTTTCTCTGCGTTGGACCGTTAAATTTTCGTACAACCACACTGTGAACTCACAAAACAAAATAGTATATTTATTTAGCAAAACCATTTTTCAAAATGTTATAGTTAACCCTTCGGATAGGGAACGAGGAATAAAAATTTAAATATATGTGGCAATGCCTAATATTTATACATTTGGGGACGTCGTCGTAACATTTATAATTAGTTTATTACTTTCGCCAGGCCACAATTTTTTTTAAGTTATAAAATGGTCTACTGATAAATGTTTTTATTTTTAACGTTAGATGTGGCTCTTCAAACTTCACATAAAATGTTAACATACGTCTGTAACATGTTTATACAATTAATATTTTAAACTTAAATCCATTTTCTTTAATAAATACTCATTAAAAATATTCATAAAATTGCATATTGTAGCAACTGTTTTATCTTTATTATTGTTAACATCTTCTGGTTAACATTTTAATATAAAAATTATGTAGATCATTGTTAATATACGAGATATTACTAACTGTTCTTATTGTCATTAATAGATTCATTTAAAACATTGGCCTTCATTAAACAGTAGCTCCAATTATTATTTGTAATATTTTTATTTTATTATTTACCGATTGTGTGCACGAAGGTGCTTTACATAATTTTTTTCGTCAAATTATTTAAATTATATACTTACGCTCCACTTCAAAGTATTTACAACCACAACAAATATGTTCACCCATGCGCCATCACCGTCCCCATCTGATGTTTCACAAGTTAGTATGTATGTTGATTTAGACTTCACAAAGTGAACTTACAGTACAGTAATGTGTTGACGTGTGTAGTAATATGTTCCATGCCTTTTCGTGTCAGTTGATATATTTGCTTTGTGTTCATTTACCAATAACATGCATTAACATCCTACCAATATGTTTAACTCATGTTCCTTTGCAACTACATACACCGGAACATATGCGCTTGTATATGTATATACAGTTTAAGTTATTTCCTGTTCAAGGTGTTAATATAATAACATATATCGTTCTATTGTTGTTATCTTACCTAATGGCAACTGCAAGACGTTGAACAGGTTGTATGCAGTCCCTCATGTTCGTATTTTGCCATACAACTTATGCAGTAGTTCATCAAACATCGGTACTAATATTTGGAATTCATTGAAAAACCTCACATCGTATTTTCTTAAATCGTGGAATAATGTTGCAAATGCTCCTACTTGGCTACTTTATTGAATCAGTGAATGCACGAAACCTTCCTTTCCCATTGCTTCTTGTTTCTCAAGTATAAGAGGTAAGGTAAACGGAGTCGGTCGGGATCCATGCTCATTCCCCGCACCACAACAATAAACAGCCTGTAGTGGTGCGGCCGCTCCCGCCCTTGCTCGCTTGTGTGTGCAGAGGTCGGCAGGAGCAGGTTTTCCGACACCGCGCCATGTGAAACATGCCTAAGGGATGTTCTTGACGGAAACATCACATTCCACGTCGTGCCAAGTTCTGAGTTAGCATGCAACATTTCCGCAAATAATTTTACTGTACGGCTGTAACCTGTGGCCATGCAGTTTTAATGGTGAAAAATTGAGGAACGTTGAATGCACTATGAAATCTGAGTTTCACAATTATCCAGTAAGTATAGTTTGAGGTAAGACCATTCTTAGCAATGTTGGATGACTTAGGAGCAGTACTTCGTATGTGTGCGGTAATATTACAGTGACAGTCCGCACTCGTATGAAGAGGGTCTTCTATCCATGCAGTGGCACAATGACGGCATGCAGAGTAGGTTCGAGAACATTATCTTCCCAACACACTGCAACATAATTGGAGCACATGCCTACTGACGCTCTGAAGCAATAATTTTTCATTATTTTATGTAATATTTTAAAAGGAAATATGCACGTGAAATAAATATGAAATTCACATATCACTTAGGCATATTAAAAAAACCTTTTTTACATGTTATATTGTTTTGGTTCTTTGTGTTTTGCTTGTTCTACTAAGGTGTATTGAATAATTTATATTTTACTATCTGAATATATTTTAGTATGTCTGTATTATTACAGCTTTCCCTGATCCTACTCAGCTTCACAACATACTCAGCCTACCTTCAGTCGTTAATGCCACTAACATTGTTACCTTGAACATCTTAGAGGATCTTACTTACTTACCAACATATTTCCTGCCACATTTACACCAGTTTTCTTCGCAGAATACTTACATGCCCAAGTGTTACACCAGAACTATGCACCGGCACTTTGTTTCTGTCGAAGAGTTTCCTTTAATATAATTTATGAGTGTATTTGCGTAAGATATAGCTGTAGTATTTTTATGGTTCTGCTTTATACATTTGTATAAGTGTTTGACAATTTATAAAATTAAAAAAAAAATTTATTTTCGTGTAGGTTATATAGTAAATGTTCCATTAACAGTTACATTTGTGATACATAAACATACTACATGAAAAAAGCGAAACAAATGTTAGCCTAATCAGACGTGTGTGCAGATGTTATAGTAAAGTATACTAGTGTTATCAAAATCAGCACAAGCATATGTGTCACGTGATGTGCAGGGTTCGGAGACGCGATAAACTGTGAAGACAGCTGGAAGGCTTGTTGCAGCTACATCGACGAACAGTTCCGACAATACTTCACAGACGAGAGTGGCTTGAACCGCAAGAACATACAAGATAACAGAGTCCACTGCTGCCTGTATTTCGTGCCGCCATACGGACATGGGTATACAACTGTTATACATGTCACTACATTAGCCTAGATGTGTGCATGTGTGCATTGCTTGTTGCATACCGGTAGCACAGCGATACACTTCACATTATTATTACTTTTCATTTAATAACTCACGAATTTCAAATTTTAATAAATTGAACGTTATTGACTCAAGTTGAATTCTTGGATGTCACATTCGGTCCTTACTACGCATACATGCTGGTAATTTATTAGTGAGATAAATTGTATGGCTTGTGTTGGATTTTTAATTTCGTTGTCATTTAGTTTATGCTGATTAGTTATGTTGCCTGACTTACTGTACATGTTTTCTTCGTGAGATGCATTACAACATTTATTGTGGTTTATAATGTTTGTATCTTTGAATTGACAAAAATGTCTGGGATGTTGGTTAAATGTTGGTAAAGTATTGTGATTGTAACATAAGTGTATACAGGCTGTTTCTAAAACTTTGAAGAAGGGGAAGGGGCCGAATGATCATACCATTCGCCTCCTACCAAGGCGATACGGGTTCGATTCCCAGCGGGGCCGGTCCCCGGATTTTCGCATGGGGGAATCGTGCCAGACGATACCGTCTAGTTGGCGGGTTTTCTCGAGGATCTCCCGTTTCCCCCGCCCCTTCATTCCGGCGCTGCTCCATACTCATGTCATCCCTCACCAGTGCTCGAGACCTCGATATTGAGCGCTGACCAAAAACCCTCATTCACTCTAAAAAATATGTAAATTTATGTTGGGCGAAGAGGGGGGGGGGCTAGACATACCTTGCACAAATGAGGTAGAGTTTATTATATGATGGAAATGTTAAGAGAAATATTCATCATTCTTTTAAGTGGTTTCCGATATTTGGCTTAAGTGTGTGCGTATACATATAATGAGGTGTCCTGACTGACACACTCTCTCACTCACCAATGCACAGCCCAAACCACTGGACCTAGAACCATGACATTTTAAGGGACGCTTCCCCTGGCCCCGTAGGAACCCACTAAGAATGGATTTTCCGAAATTCGATAACTAAGGGGGTGAAAAGGGGTGAAATGTGTCTTCAAAATATCCCTGATATCTCATTAACCGGGAAAGCTATAATATATTTTTACTTCAACATATTGTCCAAACAAATGCATATTTGCGAATTTTTCGATTTTACGAAATTCGAAAACTAAGGGGGTTAAAAGCCGTAAAATGCGTTTTTCATTAATCCGTGATTTCTCCTAAATAATTTCAGACAGTGTGGTGCTTTTTTTAATGATATTTAAGTAAATATCTAAAAAGTATTTTTAGGATTTCTAGAAATTCGTCATTGAAAGCTCTTAAAAAAATAAAACGTGTTTTTACTTAATCCCACTTACCTCCTAAACCAGAGGAATTATTGAAATTATTTTTGCTTTAAAATAAATCTTACATAAATATCAAAAACTTAATTTCTGGATTTTCCAAAATTATTTCTTGAAAGCTGTTAAAAAAATATAATGTGTTTTCAAATAATGTACCGCTTATGCCCGTTGAGATATCGAGATTATTTTGTGATAAGAATGAAGCTTATGTAAATATCTAGAACTCAAATTCAGGATTTTATGAAATTCGAAAATTAAGGATGTGAAAAGCAGTAAAATTTTACAGTCTCCCGAAAAAAGAGAATGGTCATGGAGAAATAAGCCAACAGTTGCTTCTTTTTGCCAACCGGCTTATCAATAAAACCTCTTTGGACTGTAGCCTGTGCATACAAAATAATTATCACGGCCTGCCTTTAAGCATTCGCTCAGGTATTGTCTAAAGTTAATGGTGTGGGAGGGGTGGGGTTACGGGTTCGTATCCCGTGCAAGACTTTGCGATGGGAATTGCTATGACATCATACGAGAATATTGAGCGCGCTCTTTACACTGAGCTATAAGACAGTTTATAGTTCACTGTTATTGAGTACGCTAGCTGTTAAATGCCTTCATCACATAATTTATCCATAATTGCTGTTTACATTACATAATTTCACGCGGGCAAAGCCGCAGCAGGGCAGCTGTTATATAGAGAAATAAAGATGAATTAAAAACAAAGATCTTCTGCAATTAAAGTACGCTCAGCGAAGTGGACTGGATAAAGCTGTTTGTATTTGTTGTTTTAAAGATATACATATAATTAAAAGTTAGATACTCTTTTCTATAGTACACGCGGGCGAAGCCGCAAAGGGACAGCTAATATATATATATATATATATATATATATATATATATATATATATATATATACACACACACACCACACTATTTTCACGGTACTTATCTCCCTTCACATACTTCCTTGACAGAATAAATAACATTATATATTGTACGTTAAGAAATGTACCCGAACCCTCTCCTCCAACACAATGTTTTAGAAACAGCGTGTATATGGCTACACTATATTGACGGGCACACCACACTGAAGTGTTATGTTTGAGAAGACGCCTCAAGTACTGTGACTGTCGTAGGTTGCGGCAAATTGACCTGGAGTTCATGAGACGCATGCATCGCAAAGTTAACATCGTCCCCGTGCTGGCTAAAGCCGACACACTTACCACACAAGAAGTCAAGAAACTCAAAGAGAATGTCATTGCAGACATAGAGGAAAACAAAATACAGGTAATGTGATGTTATTTCATGGCGCAAGTTGCTGACTTCATTAGTGGCGGTGTTTATAGTACAATTTTAGGAATATTTTATTCTTTTACAAGATTTTGCTAAATATATGTGTATTAATTGGCCTAAGTTGTTTGCAGAAATAATAACATGATTGTATTGTAGCAAAATTCGAAAACAAATTCAGAAAAAAAATATTCGGAACGAAACAGCCAAGTTGAACACAGTTTTAGTCATGAGTTGGGATGTCTGCATAATTTGGAAATTATTATTGTAAATAGCTTAAATTCAAAAAAAAAATTTAAGAATTTTTTAAATGTTCCTTTTGTAATTTAAAAACTTGAGTAAAATATATTGTCCATAGTTTTTTATCTATAGGATGCAATAAAGAGTTGTGGCTATGACATCATATGTAAAATGTCTGTACACCACAGAACTACTTTATGCACAAACTGCTTACATACAAACTGCACCGCTTCATAGTAGAGAAGCGGTGGACGAGGGCTTCGGCACTTAGCAACAAAGCTATCTTCTTATTGCAAGAGTTCCATTTTTGTGCAGGAATCATTTTGTACCATTAAATTGTGTTTGCTGGGTTACTTAATTACGTGTGTTTTAGTAACGTATAAGCTGTTTAGGTACCAGTATACACTTAACTGTCAGACAAAGATCTTGTTTCAATTTTTATAAGAAAATTCAGTGAAATGTCAAGTGATAAAGTCGTGTCTCAAAAGCCAAATGTGTGGGTGTTTACGTGGGCAGTGTGGGCATCACACGAACATTTGTTCGCAGAGAGAAATCCTGCGCGTTGAAAAGACGGGTTCCACAGCCAGTTCTGTGTTAGGTCAATAAATATAATAAATTAGTCAAGAGTTGCGGTAAACCACGATTATTGACTCCGTCTCTTGTAACCTGCTCGCATCTCTCTCTCGTTCTTGTACGAAATGTGCCTTAGCTCTCTATGAAATCTCTGCAGCAAAATGGATGATTGTGGGCCAGGATTCCATCGTGTCATCAGTCAGACGTACTCTCTGTTTCTGCTCGACTCACCCCTGAATATTCACGCTGTAGGTGAAGAACAAGCAGTCCGCTCTCGCCCACACGCAGACGAGGTGATTCCTAACACACTGGGCCGTTAGGTAGGTAGGAACCTCCAGCAATCACCGCCTTGGTTCAGTTAGATGTGCTGCGTGGAGTAGCCATCACACCCAAGATATGCCAGACTAGTACACAGGGCACAACCACGAGTAATGGACTGACTCCCACCGGGAATCGAATCCGTACTGTAAAGGGTGGAAGGTGAGTGGTCTTACCTTATCCCGTACGCGCTGCTCATGTCTACAGCCAGTTTTATTTGACACAAAGGATATTAAAGTGCTTTTGTCCCAACACTTTAACTAAATGTGCTAACATTTACATACCAGTTTGTTGGATGTCGAACTTCAAAACACTTTATGCACATTAGTCATTCGCGAACACCTTCCCATAAGTATTTCTCACTTTTTTGCAGCGGTCTTTCGAAGTTCATTCAGACACACACTCTCAGGCAGTTAACCACATAAATATGTGAAACATCACTTACAAATTAATTTGGTGGATATTTATATGGTACAGGATGAGCATACAATAATATCCGATCTTTTAAAGTACGTATAAAATTAAAACCATACCTACAAACTTAGCCTTACCATACATTAATATAAGTTCATTGTTACCCGTACGAGCAGCCCGCAAGACATCTACGCGACATTCAAACTCATTTAGGCCTATCGCTGCTGTCAGCATGTCTGGTGTTACTGTTTGTATGGCTGATGTAAATGTCGTTTGCAATTGTTGTGGAAACATAATTTCGCAAGTTGTGATGCCTGGGCTTCTTGGCGACCAATCACGACAATCCTACTCACAAGCATTGGTCGCAGAGACCAATCCAGCGAATCGTCTCGTTTAAGTAGCCTGAACAACTACGTGCGAACCATCCTGTTGGGAAAAGATCCTCCGCTTCCTATTCAAACTGAGGAAACAACGGTTATGTTAGCTTGTTCAAAAAATCCCGGTAACAGACTGAAATGAAACAGACCTTCGTTTGTAAAGACTCCGCTACAATTGATTTAGCACAGAAAACAGCACACGCACAGGCACAGATCACTCGCACAGCACAGAGCTGCAAACTACAATTGAAACAGCACATACACATACAGCGGATGTTGTTGTTAAAACGAAAACAAGCTACACTGGTAAATAATACACGTGTGTGTTGGTATCACTGATTCTGAATGTTTTTATTGTTACCGCCGTTCGTAAATATCTTTTTTGTTTATTTAATGATACAAAAGCCATTGAACGTTTCTTTTGAAAAATTGCAATTACTGTTATAAACCTTGTAAACAATTTCATTTCGAACAAATTAAATTACTAACTTCAGCGCAAATTTTTACGAAGGTTAGTCAAATTAGTTTCCATTTTCACCCGTGTTTATTTTCTTTTGAACCTGGTGGTATCCATGTTCTAATTGGCTGCGTACGGTGCACGGCACACATGCACAGAAACGTTTACTTTTTACCAAACTTTCTGTCCGCCGATCCTGTGCTATTTTTCTACGCGCACATTGTAGCGTGTGGCATTTGGAAACGTTGCTGTGGTACTGCTGTGCGTGTGCTAAATTCTGTGCTAAATCAATTGTAGTGTAGCCTTAATGCTTTAATTCGCACAATCATTCTAGCCGTATAGAAGACTCGATGTTTGCATTGTTCTACCTAATAGATCATAGATGTGTGTGGCACGGATAAATAAATTACCACTTTCACCCCCTGTTACTTTAAATTGGCAGTAGTCAGCCAAATAACTAGGGGATGTTTATTTCGACTGAAACACCGAACTGGAGTGATGTCAGCCTCCTCTTGTATCCTCTCTGGGGCAACATCGGTTTCTGTAAATTTTCTCTTTGGAAAAACTTCATTTTGCTGTGTTGAGGGATGTTCTCTTGTTTTCAGCTCCAACACTGAATCTTGACCACTCTCACTAGATGCTTCGATATGTTGCTGAGCAACATTTCATCTTGGAGCTAGATGATGTACTGATACTGTCGTTTCCTTGCCGTCCGGAAGTTTAACATGTTCATATTGAATATTAGCCTCTATCAGTTCTACTTCCTCAAAGATGGAATCATACTTGCTTTGTCTAACTTGCCAACCAAGTAGGAGCTGAAATTCCGCTGATGGATCGTCTAGGGTAGTTGAACATTCGCTCATGTGGAGTAGCACTAGTTTCTGTGCAAAGTAGAGAACAAATGGAGCGTAATGCATCTGAGAGTACAGCTTCCCATTTGGTTATTTTCTTGCCTTTTGATTTCAGAGTCAGAATTACAGATTTTCAAATAATGCCATTGTATATTTTGACTTAACCATTTCCTTGAGAATTGCCAGAAGTACGACTGGTGGCAATTATCCTTGCATGTAAGAAGGATCTTAGCTCATGTGACATAAATGATTAGCCCTGATCTGAATGCATACAAGCAGGCATCTTAAATACAGTAAATAGTTGCCATAAGTACTTGATAACAGTTGATGCAGTCATATCAGTACAAGGAATAGCACAAGGAAACCTAAAGTACTCATCCACAATTGTCAGCATGTAGTGATTTTTGGAACTTGAAGGTAATGGACCTTTGAAGTGAACGTTTAGTCTCTCAAAGGTGTTGGTGGCCTAAAGTTTACCTGAATTTTCTTTACAGAATCTGGGTTTTAATTAGGCGCAGTCTGGACAAGAATGTGTAATTTTGCGGACATCTTCAATGGAATATGGTAAATTTCGATCTCCCAAAATGAGCCATGCGAGTCACACCAGGATGGCACAGAGAACTGTGGAGATCTAGTAAAGGGCTTCCTGATGTAGAACCACAGATCTTGGATAGAGTATCTGCAACTGTATTTTCTTTGCATTTTCTTGGCTTGTGGGTGTGAGCCACGTCTGAAGATTGTCTTGCGACGTTTCGGCAGTCGTTGCAGCTGCCATCATCAGGTAGTCGGAGTCCAACTGGCAGATGTAAGAGTTACAGGTCCTTATATACCCTGGTGTATGGGTGGCTGCTTCCTGGTTGGCTGGGCCTGTCGGCCAATCACAGGCCTGCTTGCTCCTGATTGGCCGAGTTGGTTAGCCAATCCTGGCTCTCTCCTGGTGGACCTTCTGATTGGCTGGGTACTTGGGCCAATCGTGTGCTGACTCGCACCTGGTTGGCTGGGTTGACTGGCCAATCCTGGTGAGTCTGTCGTGAATGCCCTCTGGTAGCTTGATTTCGCATCATCCACGAATAAATGTGACCATATTTTGCTTAGCCGATATCCATCTTCCCTGTTGATGTTGTTAGGGTGTTTTATTATCTCTATTGCCTCTCTCACAGTTCTCTGACGATAATTACTGATGTTGGTTATTGTGGAGAACTTGTCAAAATCGATGCTGT
>PNEQ01025223.1:0-14097 GCA_003012365.1 Medauroidea extradentata | reverse complement strand
TAGTGTTTAATTAATTGATGGTAGACTTTTCTTGTGCTTTAATTGTCAAAATTAATTAACGTGTCTGTGACACAGGAGTAATTGTGTGCATAACTAATTGTGTTGTGAGAGTTCTAGTTGATTACTGTTTTGTGTATTTCGTAGCTTTGTGAGCTATTAAATCCAGTACTTAATTTAACTCTTTTATTTGTAATTATAATACCTCTATCCCAAAGATCTCATGGGAATTGCCCACATATAAAGTTTGTGTTCTTCAAACTTGTAACAATACTTATCCAGAACTAAACATGGCAATGTTTTTCTGTAAAGCCATGATTCATCACTTCTACTGCTATTATGATAATTATTTTTTAAAAAATTCTAAACCTGAGCAGATGTCGAGCAATAGTTGCACAGTTCTGTTAAAAACTGTGTATACTATGTTAATAAGTTTTTTCAAGGCCAAATACACAATGGTTTCAACTAATTTCTGTAATTACGGAAATAACCACTAATGAACTAATTAGACTACGTAGAAAAACCAATTCTTAATATTTTTTTATATCTGCTTTCGCTTAGGAAAAAAAAATATCGTGACAGCGGTAGAAATGAGCGATAATGGCGTTTTTAGCAAACAAAATACAGATATGACCGTAAATTGAAATTTAAAATGACGTACAGCAATAAACCGGCCAGATTTAATCTTCTTTAGTATAGAAATGTATCAGTTTTATTTCTTTCCTGTAAAATTGGATAAGGTGGGACATGTCTGGTTTTAAAAGTCTGATACTCAAATAAAGTAACAGTCGTCAGTGATTTAAGGTGTTGTAGGTATAAAAAATGCTGAGTTAGTAGGTGGTTTGTAAAGCCTATTCACCGTAAAGGGAGCACTCGAATCCCTTTATTTCGGCATTTTTTAACCGATTCGTATCTTCCTGTTGGACATAATTATGCATACCGGGTTTGACAGTAAAATATAGTCTGTTCACTATAAACTGAGCACTCTCGACAGAACTCGTAATTAATTAAAAATATATTTTGTTGGACCAACTGATGTTAATTTTTTTTTGTGTTGAAACATTCACCTTAGTTTTCAGTTACGTGAGAGTTTTCATTTTACAAATAGTAAAGATGGCTGCGAAACGGCTGAAAGGCAATTTTAAACAGTGCTCACTTAATCATGAATGGCGTATAGATAATATTTTTTTTTTATATTTAAACACGGCGGAAATATACAAATGAGATAAAAATAGTTTTGAACGAGGGTGTTACGTAGTGTGTTCATGTTATCGTGCTCGGCCAATAGTCGGGCTTCAGCGCAGTTTCTCCCGGGATGAGCGGAAGCTACGTGCTGGACCAGCTCTGATGCAGATCTGCGCACGGTTCCCTCGGGGAAACACAATGGCTCGTAAACAGCTGCTGTGGGGGTCGTGAGGCGCGACCCGCAGATAAAGTCGCTGTGCGTGCGTGTGTGTATGTGTGTGTACGTGCGCGGCCATGCAAATGCATGGAGCGCATGTCCCCGTGAGTGCCCGCGTTGCTTTTGTTCCGCTGCCTTGATAAAGTAACACGGCTGAGCATGAACTGGTAATCTCGTAGGACTACATCCAGGACCCTGTGGAACTGCATGTTTGACTCGGCCGAATGTTGTTGTTCTGTCTCGGCGCGTGTCTGGGTTTACAAGTGACTTAAACAGTATCAGTTAGGCGTGTGCTCAATCAAGAGCCATCGACAGGATTCCAGGGTCCATAAGCTAGTGCCCTTACCATCCCAAATTCATCATTTTTTCCCTTATGTTACAAATGACATATTTACAAATCAACGGCCTGAAGGCGAGGTCAGAGTGTTTACAGCCCTTTAACGACAAGTTCTTAAGAGTCGATGAGGGTAAAGTGAGTGAAGGAACGATACTTGAGGGGGATTGATCCCTGTCAGATCGGTTTTACGGTTTTTCTTATAAATCAGGGAATAGACACATTGTTTTACTTTTTTCACGCTGACAAGGCATAGTTTATCGTTTCATTCACTTTTTGGGATCCATATGGCATTGTTTCTGTTCATTTTGCGGCCTCTGTAGTCGCTCCCGTAACAGAAGTTATCGAGATGAAACAGATAAATCCAAGGTGGTAGGGATTAATACCCCTTAAAATATTGGGAAATTATCACTACATTATGACTCATGCCAAAACGACAGCTTGTTTAACTATTCCTGCTCACAAAACTCTGGTATATGACAGTTCCTTCACTGTTTCTGTTGTAAGAGCTTTGAATAGTTTACATTTGAATATCAGGAACTCGGCAACACAATCACATTCAAGCGCAATACGACCAAGAATATCAAGACAATTCGCCGATGATTCCATCATTTCGAACAACCCACACTTTAATAAGACCTTAACTTTTTCGTTACTGCATTACATGACACGTTCTATGATTATGTATGCATCTCTATCTAGATTTTATTGAATCAATTTTAAAGTAAGATGTTTTATTATTGACTTTAGTTGTACTGTCTCAGATTTGTAACCTTTTCTTCTAATGTACTTAAGTGCACAATTAATTTGCATTATTTATCTCGTTCTTGTTTGTTAAATAACTTATAGATGAAGACATGCAAAATTCGCATGATTATTTGGTGATATACTAGCCTTCATTGTCCTATAGAGTCTTGAACATGTTTCGTGTTTTCATTGGATAGCTGTGGTGTCATTTTACTGTGAGTGCCCTGCATACTAGGACTGGGAGACTTCTACAATTGACCAGAAGATGTCTCCTGCAAGCATCACCATATTCAGCTAATGGCATATGTCGTACGAGCGTGCAGTACGTCGGAGCTCAGTCTTCTGATAGAAAATAAAGGGAATTTTACAGGTCTCTACTTACAGATAATGTATGCTGTAAGCTGCAAGTATGTCCAGGATTTAGATTTGTTTTCGTTTAAGTTTTGTCGCAGCTTTCAACTTATTTTATTTTTAACTACGTCAATTTTATGTACTTAATTACTATTTTGTAATATTTCTGGTAACATTTCGACTTATTTTATTGCAACCTTTGTGCAAGTGATAATTGTTTAAAGTTTGGTTACGTGTAAGAGAAGGCATTTTAGCTTTATGGGCTTGTTCCCGAGTTTTTTTTCATACTGGTGCCAATAACTCAAATATTTTTTAACCAAAAGTTTTGAAAAAATTTGAGTCACTGTGCAATCACACGATGCACAATACTGTGGACGCGTTTCTTAAAATAATGTACCATTCGCCAGCAAAAAAATAATTTCCTTCATTTTTGCTTATTTTCACGACGAAAAACATGGTACTTTGGGTAATGAAATCTAAAAAACCGTTCAGTATAGTTCTACAAAAAAATTCAGCAACAAATTGTAACATATAAGTGTGAAAACTGTGCAGCGAAATTTTGATATGAGAATTAGGTAGCAATAAAAATAATATTTTCGAAATCACTGCAAAACTCCGTAACAAGGCATTAACTTCGCCAAGATAATGAAAGACGAAATTAAAATTAATAAAATTGAAAATAAACACCTATACCCTAGCCGCGATTCAACCTAGGACCTCTCGCATCGTAGACCTGCGCTTAACAGACAAAACTACGGAATCCGTCAATACCGCCTGAATGGAAGCTTAATGGGATGATCGTTGTTAGTAGAGGATAAAGTTTTTTTTTTTAAATAATATATCCGACCAGTGCCGTACCCCTATGCATTTCCCCTTCCCCTCCCACTCAAACATCTCGACGGTACTGCGTGTGCTTAAAATAAAACTATGTTTTCATTGAATTTGAATTTGTGATTGCCGTGTGCTGGTCGTGTGTGTATTCTTGGCTTGACTTAAAAATAATATGTTCGTTGTTACATCTTCAGAGCAAGTAAAACAAAATGGCGGAAAAAATTACAGCTACGGTAATTTTATTTTTTTATTTATAGCGAGAAACTTGCATTTAGTGTTTGTTAAAGAGAAATCATGGCCAACAGTTCATCAAACGAGACTACCGGTAAATATTTGGTAGTTCTTGAAAGAGGTTTTTGAATTCGCCTTGTGTTATTTACCCTTATTTGTATCCTATAATAGTATATGGTTACGAAAAGTCACGACTTTAGGCCGGATAGAGCAAATTTCCAACTCGTGACGTATAAAATGAGGTCCATATAAATTAGTACACATATATTAAAAAAAAAAGAAGATGTGGAATTAACCGTACCAATTCAAACATAAACTGCTTCATTACTATGCGTGATTAAATTTAATGTATGAATAAGTCTTAAGTTTTAAGTGTTTGTATCGTAAACTGGCCTTAAAACGTCTCCAGGTGTGTGCGTCTGTGAGTGTGTGTATATATGTAAATATATTTATTTGTTTTTAATAATAATAATAATGTTTGCCCTTAGGGACAGTGTTTCAACTTGAATGACTCATGATAAATCATCTTTCACGTCTTTCCCTTCTTCCTCTTCTCTTCCTCTTCTCTTCCCAAAATTACTTCATGCTTTGACTGTGCTCCTTTTTCCTTTGTTCTCTCCACATTGTTCTTGTTTTCTTCGGTTCATTTACTTTAAACTTTGTGTTCATAATTTTGTTTCTGAGTTTTTCACTTTTCCCCCAAACATTTATCTGTTGATGACAGCTTTTGTGTGTGTGTATGTGTATACATATATATATATATATATATATATATATATATATATATATATATATATATATATATATATATATATATACACACAAAGACACATACTGGTACTCCGTTTCGTATAAATTCAGTAACTTTTGATAGTTCAAAGGGTACATGTAGTGTCCTTCACAATGAAAGACAAAATTGTACTTACATTGTACATGTTAGATTTTTTTGAACTAAAAATATTGTCTGGCAGTAAATTTAACATGCAAAACACAAAAAATACACTTAACAAAAACATAATCCGACAACTTGGCTCAATGTCAGCGTTACTGACTGGTAAGTCAATGATACCGGGTTCGGTTCCCAGTCGGCGAGGTACAATTTATAGATACCTCCGTGGTCCAAACCAACATCTGTGTGTGAGGTACTCAAAGAAGAGGAAGACTAATAAGAGAACAAAAAACGCACTTTTGTAGTAATATGAACTAAAATATTAAAAATAATCAACAAACATAGCGATACTGTTCGCCAGCGGTAGCATGTCATACATTTCAGTAGTCTATAAGTTCATGTTTTGAATAGTCTTTAAATATGAATAAAATCACTGACCAAAAATTTACTTTAATGTTTAAAAATGTTTGGGATGCTCTATAAATACTTTCCATGATGACTCTACCTTTACTAATAGTTAGCGCTGAAGAAAAAATGTAATGGGACCACTCCACGGCGGCCTGGGTTTCTCGGGATACTCCCGTCGTCTCCGTTCTACTGTGAAGACCGCGATTTGGCAACGCTGTGTCGCCGATGCGTGGGACAGATTCTGGGTAGGCGCCACGCCACTTGTGCTGTATCTAGCGGCGGGATCTCCACTAGACGACTCAACACTGGTATCCAGCAAGCTGGCCATGACGCCCACGTTCTGGACCCATTACTGGGTCTGCCGCATTATACCAAGGCATCATCTTCCTCCCACAGAGTTCTGCTGATGTGCAGGCATCGTGCCGCCTGAGGCGCTTACGTAAACCTTACTCCATCTACTCGATACAGCTAAAATTACTCTAATACCTTTCGAAGATTTGTTATTAACAGAGGTGATGATTTATCGCGGGAAAACTTGACTGTTTGCTAGGTTTCAAGGTATATTCAGCATATCAAATATTACTGGCTTTCGCTTGTACGTGGAGCTGTTACTTTATTTGACTGAGCCAATAAGAATCCCGCTGTTGTAATATTTGATGACTGTTATTGGTCTGCAGCCAGCTACGTCGTGTAAGGCTGTCAGGTGTATATCACCGTGTTATATACGTTGCAAGAACCACAAAGTTTTAAAGGTTATGGTGGCGCGACGATATACCATTCTCTCTCATTATTAAATATTCAAATGCGAAGATTTTAAGGGCAGAGACCGGAAAACTTCTCGGCTTGACTGGCCTTCGTGATTAATTCACAAATATCAGCATTCACAACCAGATAGCGACTGTTTTTTATTCGTTTGCTGACCCAGTGGTACACTATGATTAGACCTGCTCAATTCGTAACTTATATTTTTACTGGCAGAGATCCTTCAAGAGAGCTTCAAATAAGTCATACGTAGGTGGTTATCGGCAGCGAGGAATTGTGCAGTGAAGTCTTTTATTTGCTTTTGCCAAGAGTCAAAAACATGCAATCGCACATTACCAAGCAGAGTTGCAGATGAATCAAGATGGGGCGAAACGTTTTTCGTGAAAATCAGGTTCTCCCACAGGTTTAAGCAAATGACAAAAGTAACACAAATGTACAGGTGTTTGGAGTTCAAACTTGTTCCCTAAAGGATTCGCAAAATTTTCAAGTCTCGAGATTTTTTTTAAAGCTGTTGTCATAACAATAGCTCTACCTATATATGCGTAATGACGTGTTGCTATGCATGAGTCCCCGTATGCCCATAAGCTGGCAATGATGTGCGCATGAGTCTCTGTATACCTATACTTGGGCAATGAAGTATTGATATGCGTGAGTCCATGTATGCCTATACGCCGGCAATGATGTGTTGACGTGCATAAGTCTCTGTATACCTATACTTGGGCAATGAAGTGTTGATATGCATGAGTCTTTGTAAGACGGGAGCTTTGCTGCGGTTAGTCAGCACACAGGAGTCATTTTCTAAGAGTGCATTACCCAGAATAATAGCGGAGATTATTTTTTTCCCCTAGCTTCCTCAGCTTGACAAGGGGGGCTAGTGTTTGAGATACGGAGCAAATTGTTTCCTGCCAGCCATTGTTCGATCGCACCCTGCAAACCAGAGCCCCTAGTGGTGCCTTGTGTTCGACCTCGCCACCCCTCCTCACAATACACACACTCTCTCTGATACCGTCTTATAAATCATCCCCTCCGACGTCATTAATCACCCCGGGGGGAGGGGGTGACAGCAGGGGTTGGCGCCTTCCCGCCTACCCGGCCAGGACCGTGACAAATGACGTTCGACCTGCCATCTGGCGGGAAAGTTGGCGCTCGCAACACCCAACCGCCTCTTACAGCGTCGACGCCGTCCTCCCATCCCCATCGAGCGTAGTAATGGTGGTAATCGACGGACAAATAATGTCATCACGGGCGAGCTGCCAAAGGGAGCCTGGATCTCCAGGCTGTGGTTCCAAATCTCCGCAAGGAAGGGGGATTGATAGACGCCCGATTCTCAGGACTCGCTCTTTGGCCCGAACGAAGCGAACACGCTTGTACTGTGTTGCATACAACGGCGGCAGGTTAGTTGTTGAGGCTGCACATTCTCAGAACTTAGGTTACCAATGGCGTGGCGTGAAGTGCTCCAAGTCGCGAATTCGGAAATTCACCGGTGCATCCACCGGTGTCCACCGGACGTTAGTAAATGATTGTTTTGCTCTCGACCGGTTGAATCGATGTAGCCACCTGATCAACCGACCTGAAAATCCGGTGAGTCTGGTGTATGTGCACCGGAACTTCCACCGGTGAGTTTTTGAACACAAATCTCTCAAAAAAACATCAAAAAATAACTTTGGAATGTGAGGACGAAGAAAGCAAACTTATCATACTTGTGAGCATGGAAAATCGTTTGTATTTTAAAATATGTACTTTATGCAAAAATTAGTTATTTAATTTGTAAATTTCCATTACAAACTATATTAACTCTTGCATACGATATCAAAGTGTTCGGTTTGGCTTTATACGGCAGTATAATGTTAAATAACATTATTAGATTCATCCCATTTCACTCGTAACGCAAAATTAAAAAAAAAAAAAAAAAAAAAACGTCAATCTGATGTTCGATAATGTTCTCAACATATGTACACCGGTGTTTCAACACTGATGGATCCACCTGTGAATTTCCTAAAACGCGGAATATGTATGGTGCTAAACAATGACTATTCACAACACTGGATTGCCTGGGGAAGCATTAGACTGGATAACAGGAGGAACGCTGTACAGCCAGCAGCGTGCAAGAGGTAAGATACTAATTCCCCAGTAACAGACCTCGGCCTCTGCAACAACTGCCACGTGCTTATTAAACGTTTGGTTTTGGACAGCACTGTGATAAAATATTTACTCCTGAGACTTTGATAAAATAAACGTATTGGTATAGGCGCTTCGGGATACTGTGAGCACTCAAAAAAGCCCTGCTAAAGTTCTTTTTTCAGCCATTTCATATCTTTCCGCGCGTAACGGCTAAACGAAGGGAAATTTCTAACCTCTCTGGACACGTCACTTGATGTTTGCGCGTCTACGATATACTTTACAGTTATACGTCATTCGGGATAAAGAGAGCACTAAAAATTTAACCTTTGAAAAATATCACTAACCGTTACTGCATATAATTAAACATTAACTATAGTTCCCTTACTGTTTGTGTGGTTGGCAGCGAAATTACGAAATATAGTTCCTTATATTTTCTTATTTAAATTCAACAATACTAAAAGAATATCAACCGAAATTGACATAATTTTATTCTATATAATTAATAAACTTTATTTTATCAAACTGTATCGATTTATACCGACTGTACATGTTATCTTACACACGCAAACATCAAGTAACGTGTTCAGAGAGGTTAGATATTTCCCGGGGTCGGCCGTTACGCGAGGAAAGATATGAATGGGCAGAAAAGAAAACTTTAGCAGGGCTTTTTTGAGTGCTCACTTTATCCCGAACAGCCTATAGTATAAATTCATACAGTTTGTTAAAATAATTTTATTAATTATACAAAATATATTAATGTCGATTTCAGTTTCTTTTATTTCAATATTGTTTTATTTAAATAATAAATTACACGGAGATATAATGCGTAACTACACTGCCTACCATACAAGCAGTAACACAATTATAGTTAATGTTGAATTCTGTGCACTTACGGCTAGTGGTAATTTTCAATGGTTAAATTTTTAGTGCTCACTTTATCCCGAATCACCTATAATAATGACAAGGCGGTCGTCAAAAAGCGCTCACTTAACCTGTAAAATTATAATGCATACGCATGCTATAACCTAGATTCAGCTTGAAAGTAATTTTTTGGGACACAAGAGCCGTTGGAATCTATTATCTATCACGACAGATGTCCCTCGGAAGCAGGATACGTTTTGCATACTGTAGTCGTAAAATAAACAAAAAAAAAAATATGTTTCTGTATGAGGTGGCACGTTCGTGGCTTTAATATGAATGACAGCTGTTCGATATTAACATATAGCTTCGTGTGTCGCGTGGACGATATGGGTGAAGGGAGCTGTTAGGGAATTTGGAAAGGGGAGGGGAGAGGAGGGGGAAGAAATGAGCGCCGTAAGCTCGCAGGCATGCGGGCGTGTGATGGCGCATCAGAACGCGGGCGAAATTTCGCAGCTTGTCATATTGTATTCGCCGGCACGACAGTATTTCGCACGCGGGCGCGCTTCGTTCCCCCCTCCACTCTCTACAACAACCCCTACCCTCTCCCTTCTCCACTAGCCATCCTACCAACCCTACCGAGCGGAACTCCCCGAGCCGCGAGTAATTTTTCGCGACAGCCCGTGGCAAATTCAATTCTTCCGTCTGTCGCTCTGGGCGACACGCCGCGGCGCGCACCCGCCGAGGAAAGTTTTGATCGCGGGCGCCTTTGACGGAGTTCTAATGACACGAACACGTGCTTAAATTTGAGCATGTGAGTGTTCACGTTCACCAAGCTTGCAGCCATGTTTTTTAAAATTATAAACCTTACCAATTTTTAATGCCTAGTACTTAACATTTAAATTGTACGGTTACGTTTTATATTTGTGTGTGTATGCGTGGTATGTCAGATATAAAAAACGCAAAATACAATTGTTTGGAAGCATTATCTTTAAAATATTGTCTTTTGAAGATTCCGGACTTACCAAAATTTCCTGCCAGTAAAACGAATGTTTTATATTAACAATGCTGACAGGAGAAAAAACAACTACAAGTTATCTATTCTCTAATTTGTGTAAATATCGAGGAAAATGCGTGCATTCAATCATTTTTCATAACATGTTTTTTTTTATATATTTGAACAATTTATATTACAAATATTACGTATAGCTCATCACAGACAGTTTTGCTCATTTTTCCTTAGGAACTAGAACATTTTGTTTTCCTAGTACAGTTATTTTCTATCTTATTGTTTCTTTCGTGCATGTTCACATTCATGCATTTCAGATGAGTCACACATGGTAACTAATCCCAGGTTTCCATTCTGCTGTACCTACAGTAAATGTTGTTTTGAATGGCGACTGATATTACAACATGTAAACAGTAACTGTAATCAAAACTTTCAAAAATTACTTCAACTATACAAAACAAAGTACGAAAACGAGTGTATTGTAAGCGAGGTGACTTGGGACATTACAAGAAATATTTTTCCCACATTTGGCAGCCCTGAGTAAGAAAATTTTATTGCAAAAATTTTCGAGTAGAAAATGTCCGTATGGTATTACTGTAATATTAAATCACGTTTGACTCCCATAGAATATCAAAATTTTGTAAAAAAAAAAAAAAAAAAAAAAGGCTTAAATTATTCAAGGTCCTCAAAACAAGTCACAGAAGATTCCTTCATCGGTATAAATTTGTCGGCCGACTCGAGTCTATCCGTGGAGGTAAGAATATTCAGGAGATGGCTTCTTGTGACGTATGTTAAATCGCTTTTTTGGGTGTCAAATTATGTCGCTGAGGATTTTTGAGGTTATTTACATTTGTGTTTATTCACACACATCAGGTGTTAATACAAATACGCAATGTAACTAATAACATTGGTTAACTACTTATTTGCTGGAAACAGGGGTTTTATTACGAACGTATCACATAACGCTAAGTTGATGAACAGGACGTCGCCATGTTGGGCAACCCGAAAAAGGCGGCTTCATGTGCGTCCCATACATTTCTACAGGCATAACCACCCCCTGGGTCTATCACTGTTTGAAGAATTTTGCAGATCATTCTATTTCAGCGCGTTTCATACGGAAAGGAATGGGGGGAAAATGTCCACGTGATTTGCATGGAGATATTTAGCCCGAGGTTGGAAGTAGAGGGATCTGGTATTTTCGGGGACAAGTGGCAGCGTCGGCCCCCTTGATGAGGGGGGAGGTGGGGGTAGGGCCAAAGCGACTGCCGTTACCGTGTGCCAATTACCGGGGGTGTGACTCACCGGGTCTGACATCCCGGATTTGTGTCCATTAGGAAGGGCAGGGTCGAGGGAGGGCGGCCTGGAGGGGGAAAGGGCCTGCATGTCGTGGGATGGCAGGGAGAGGGGGTGTGATCGCCGAAGGGCTGCTGTCACCCGGAGAGACGGAGTAATGGGTCCTGACGTGGTCTGTCGGAACGAATCACAGTTACGCAGAGGGGGAAGTTCTTCGGCACTCTCGACCAGAGTGGAGTTCCGGCTGGCCGATCCGCCGACGAGATTTCGCACCATCGTTTTAATGGCTCAAAACCTGCAAAAACATTCGTTGGCTAAAATCTACACAAAAAACTATTCAAGTGGTTAAAATACAGCTAATGGTTTTATGCATCCTGAAGTTTTTCAGTAACGACGAGCCAAAATCAGTATTTTATTCTGTTTTGGGAACTTACACATAGTAAAACATAGCTCACAAAAAACTGCTAGTACAACTGCATGCATCTCCACTACTATAGTTCTCCTGGTCACATTAGAAAACAGAAAACATGGTAAATTTTAATTTGTTCAAAATTTTAATTTAGTGTAAGCTATCGTATCAATATAATTAAGTTTATTTTGTATAAGTCTCCAAAACAGTAACATTTTAGATTTTTTTTTTCATATAATCACGCGAAACATGTATGTTGTAAATGTTTTCACAAGCTAAAATACATCAGTTGTAATGGCCAATAGTTTAAAATTATTCTTGTTACGTGTAGGTAAACAAAAGTGATTTTATTTTTCGGTTCCATGTGTTGTGTTATCGGGATAGTGTTAATAACCAGGAATAAATAATAACCGACACATTAAGAAATTACATGGGCTATCTCGAAGTTATTATTTATGAACATCACACAGATATTTAATGCACTCACACAAGTCAACGCCTTTACTTAAAGAGTAGTTCCTATTGATTAATCCACATATCTTGGTCAGATTTGCAATGCGCGGTAAGTCTAGTGTCTCAGATGAATCACGGGTGCTGCTGTATCGTGAGCCGTCACGAAATGTTCTGGAGACAGATCTTCCATGATAAGAGACAAATATTTAACGCGGGGAATGTATGCTGCAGATACTAACGTAGCATCTGCATGATCGATGTTCTGTCTGTTTACGTTGTCCGCGAGTTCCCATTTAACTGGGACAGTGGAAGTTCTGAAGTTCTAAAGTTAAGTTTTCCGCCTGCAAACGCTTGAAACCGTTGCACATAAATGTCAGCCAGTTATATAAGTAAAACCACGAGTTTATCGCGAATAGATTTTTGCACAACTTCGTTTCAGTATCTTACGTGCACATCTGCAGTTATGGTTTTTGATAACGTATTGGATGATTTGACTCTCACTTTGGGATTCTGCTGGCAAATCGCAGACGCGTAGTGACACAATAACATTTTTCTAGTTGGAGCAGTCAAATGAGATGCGTGTCTGATCAAATACACGCTGTCAATTACCATGAAGCACAGCTGCCGATGCGAACATAACCCACTGAAACAAAATGACACAAAAGTTTTTTCGTGAGAATCTCGTGTCTAAAGCAATAGTCAGAGACAGACAAAATTCGCGGCCTCCAAGAATGTTTACGATGTCAAGCAGACAGCATATGCTTATTGGCTGACACAGTGATAGGCCTACTACACGATTGGGCTCGCATTTTTTGTGCTCTATTATTAGAGTCCTGAATAATTCGCTTTATTTTCTGGCAGCAGACTAGACACGAAATGGCCATAGGCACCCTCGATGCCTAGGACTCTCAGGAGACGTAAAATAAGACAAGGGGGAATTTCGAAAGCGACACTAACTTAAGGGCACCGGCAGGCCTTCGCTCGAACTGCGTGCAGCGTGTTCGAAGTTACGTTTTTTTCTCAGAGACCAGTAAACTTACCTTCACAATGTTAATCTACGAAAAGAAAATATACTTCACACTTGTTGTAAATGTGACTTTCAAGATACCACGCACACTGGATGCATTATTTTAAAGCCCTCAAACTTGGCTAAAATCGGCATTTTCACACGGTTATTTCTCGAGATATATGTAACGGGTTTGTTCGAAATTGAGTTCTACAAGTGCATTGGACTTAGCTACAGTGACGCGTTCAATAAAATGATAGGGTCACCGCTTAAAGTTCCACAGTAAAAACGTTACGGCGGGAATACTGCGCGCGTTTACGACTTTGGTCGTAGAGGCGATATCACAATAAATGTGCCAGCCGACATCGCTCGTAGGGGCTCATCGATTTTCATCTCACACATACAAACATACCCTTCACCAGGCAGTTGCCTTAAGGGCGCCGCCTACCTCACGCTTCAAAATGCGGTGCAGTGTGTTCGTAAATAGGTTATTAGTCTACGAAAATATTCCACGCATGCCCATTGTGCCAAAGTGCGAATAAAAACACATTTCAGCAGGCAAGGTCGAAATCTCGTTGTTAAGGCACTATGCTCATTAAAGCACTGTTCCTAAGTCCTCAAACATAGTTAAAAACGGCCTTTTCTGACTGTCTTACTTTACTATGTAATAACCGAATGTTTCTAAGCCCTCCAACATAGTTAAAACGGCCTTTTTAGAATGCCGTACTTCAAAATGTACTAACAGGATGTTTCTAAGCCCTCCATCATAGTTAAAACGGCCTTTTTAGAATGCCGTACTTCAAAATGTACTAACAGGATGTTTCTAAGCCCTCCATCATAGTTAAAACGGCCTTTTTAGAATGCCGTACTTCAAAATGTACTAACAGGATGTTTCTAAGCCCTCCATCATAGTTAAAACGGACTTTTTAGAATGCCGTTCTTCAAAATGTACTAACAGGATGTTTCTAAGCCCTCCATCATAGTTAAAACGGCCTT
>PNEQ01025221.1:0-15487 GCA_003012365.1 Medauroidea extradentata | reverse complement strand
AACTGCGTCGGAAGATATCACGCGTAACGAATTAGTAATTCTGGATAAATATTTAATCATAAAGTTGGTAAATACCATTATACAGTATTGCCATTGAGTATTTTGTCCATATTGACTTCGAAAAAAGTGCACATATTAATTGATGTTTTCAGTGTTTATTTATCTACCACACACTCTTAAGCTATTTTACTATTAAGTTATCCATTTTTCGTTATGTTAGGTAATTTTAGGTTAGGCAAACTAACAAAAACGGACAACATTATGTTAAAATAACCGAACGTAAACAGTATAACCTAACGAAAATTACGAACTTAGAAATCTAAAATTTTCTTTACATTGGATTACTTCTAACATCAACAGAAACATTTATAATTAATAGACTATACATCTAAAATCAGTGTTTAGCATGTAATAGCAGTGCAAAAATAAAACCTTTAACAATTAATTTACATATTGTACTATCAACTCTCATGACATTACGATTTTTTATGTGGCAATAGCATTGCTATAATACCCAAATTTCTGGAATTCGGTCACGTCGCTCATGGACATGAGAAAGAAGCCTAACATACTGATTTTAATACTTTACCACATAGTACCTAACCTTAGTCAATTAATTTCAATTCGATACATGAGACACCTGTTAATACTTCGGTTAATTTATTTGAAGTAAACTCACTACAAATAGGTTAGGAACTGATTGGTTAACCGATACGAACTTGGAAAATAATTTCATGAACAAACCACACATATTGCAGAGTTCTAACTATCACAGGAATTTTAATAATAATAATACTATTTCTTGATATTTCTCCTACCTTATTACTACAAAACTCGATGTATTATCAATAATATAGAAAAACGGTTCTTCCAAATACATTTTTTTTTTACGTGAAAAGTGGCCTCTAGCTTTCGCCCACGGCCAATAACTCCAATCAATAAACGAAACAAGTCAATAAATATAACCAATATCCATTAAGAGAAAACACTATCAAACTCTAGAAACTTCCATGACATCACAAACACGAAATGTGCCGAATTCCCGACACAGGATCCAAAAAACAGAACCGTCCACGACGGCGGCTACTGAAGAACTTACAAATACATTAAAAGATAAACAATGCAAAACCAGAACAATACAAGTAAAAGGCGCAACTTTACATAAACTAACATCGAAGAGATCCTAAATATTTCACTAGAACAATCCTACATTAAATTATAATATGATTAAATATAACTGAATAAAACCAATAATCACCTTAAAAACGCAGTTACTGTCAAATTTCGATGTATTAATAACGAAAGAATTTTGACTCAATAGTATATGGCCATCTGAAACGTTACTACAACGTTACAGCCAGACAAATAATTTTACAGTAACATTCCTGCGACATTGACAACATTTGAAACATTGACATAACGTTTCAAACAGGCTCGCAACCAAATTGAAACAATGCAACGTAGCAGCAACGTTTTTGCAACCAGGCGTGCTGTATGGGATATTGTGTCACATAGACTTTGCTAGAGAGATCACTATACTTCGTGAAAATAATGTTTAACTATTACGTTCAGGGTGCTATGGTACCACAATCATTTGCAAATGAAATAATTATGACATCGCTGCCAGTCCATAAAGAAAAGTAAGGCGCACAAAATTCACATACACTCAGGTTATACATCAGTTTGAGGTTAAATTACCAAGCCTTCATTCGTGTTGCTGGAACGCGTATTTTGCCTGTGATGAGATAGGGATGGAGGGGAGGTGGGAATCGAACTCGCGGATTTCTGGATTGTTTCTGGTGCTGCGGCAGTGTCCGTAGCATCAGAATTGATTGAATTGGTCGTACTTTCGACTCCATGAACGCGCTTAACCTTTTTTTGGACATTTACATGTCCCGATTTCTCTTCTCAGCACTCGTGGCTATGGCTTCCGAGGGGGGAACTCGCCTTGTCCGGCCGCGAATGCATGTTCATAGATATAACCAACTATAATTGCATCATAGAGGTAATATATAGTAGAGGGATCATGATGTTACAAATGTGTGTCCAACATGGTCTCGACAGTTTGGTGCTGTTTATTTATGTTTTCTTGGCATAAAAATGCAGTCGTGTTGTTTTAAACTCATGGCGTACCTTCCAGAATACAGATTTAGTCATGTGGTGTCACCAAGATCTTGGTTCAAAACCTTATAGTAAGTATGTAGCTAATATTTACTTTTTACAAAAAAAACAGCTGTGATAAAGTAAAACAGTAATGTGGCAAATATTGTTTACATTTGTCATCCTGAAATTTATATGCAATTATACAGTTCGATAATGTGGATATGCACGCCTTAGTTCATATATTCACAAGGGACCAAAATAACCCAACATATTCTCCGTTCAATCTTAGTTGCGAGTTTCAGGATAAACAAAGCAAATTATAAACATACGTGTTCATTGGCTGCCGACCGCCGTGAACTGTGGTCTTGCATAAGAAATAGATCTTTGTTATCTGTCGTGTACATATAAATTTACCACTCCATCACTTAATGAGAGAGTTTTATTAACAAATATATAAATATACAAATATTGCAAACACAATCTACGACGCTATATGTTTATTACTATAATTATGGTTAGCAGACGACACATCCGTACAGTTGGTTCACGAGTTATTTAACGACTGACGCACTGTTAAACGTACGAGTTCCTTGGTACACTTGCCAGTATTTAGAGATGTGCGATACTCTGAAAATACCAAAAGTTTAGTTCAGTAATAATTACCACAGTAAAAATAAGTCGGAAATATCACAATCAGAAGTAATGTTTTATTTTTTTCAAAGTATTTTTGGACGTTAACGCGTCAATGTTTTGGTTACTGCGAATGTTTGTTTTTTTTTTCGTTCGCCCATTTTCCGTTCCAGTTCGTCCAACGAGTTCGTCCGATCCACGGCCGTATGGTCCGAACCAAAGTTCCTTGTTCTAATTTGTTCCGTCCTCGAGTCGGTTTATATTTATGTCACTTGTGGGTTAGGTTATGTGATGCTGGACATGAACAGTGAAAATGTCTTGCATGGTTTTCGAAATGTGGATATATGTCTTTATTACTGAACAAACTGTGGTGATGTTTATAAGGCAAGAATAAAAATATCGCATAGCTTTCTTTTATATAGAAAAAAACAATATGTGTCGTGAATTATCGACAGATTGTTTGGTGATTTATAAAATGTAATTTTTCCAAAACGAAGTACAAAACAATCCAGGAGGACTTTACAGTATGTCAATATTTTTATCAAGTTTTTATGTATTTTTTGTTACCCTATGTCGATAACATGTATGAAATTTTCACGCAACATAGTTGTAATATATATGGCGTTGTTGTGTCCTATGATGCCGACTGCACATACTTTTGTCGGTTGGAAATAGTACGTCGGCGCGACGCACAAATTGAGTCAATTAGAAGCTAGCGAAGTGCAATGATATTACATTATTTGTTTACTTCAGAACTCAACTTAGAGTGAACGGAGATTAGTTGTGATTACTAAGCAACTATTATCTTGGCTCTCAATGTTATTGCAAATCTCCCGCGCATATTTCACTAAAGTCACGTGACACGTGTTGAAAATACAATTTCGTAAGCAGCTGTATAGAGGATACTCCCTCTACCCTATATTTACTCTAAGATTTGCATAGACGTTCGTTTTAACACAGTATGTACCATAGAGGTGATAACACAAACTACTGAAATTGTGAGTTGTGGTTTGCCAGTAAAATGAGAGCAAGGTAACCATGCCAACAGAATTACATTTCTTTTCTAAATCCCTCGTTCCATACGACTAGACTGTACGGAATGCTGGAAACGAAGTCGCATGGGACTAGTTTAAAGTACTGTATACTAAGTTTAGCACACACCTACTCGCATACGATATCAACCAATCGACTGAAGTCTAATAGCCTGACAAGTCACACGATTTCCAGCATGAGGCCCAGTGTTATGTTCAACCAGGTGCCTATATTGAAAATGTAGAGCAAGAAGTACCAAATTAATATGAACAACTGAATAAAAATTATCTTCTTGTCATATATGTAGGGGGTAAATGATATTTATCGTAACCAAGCAGATGATATGACAAAAAGCATACAGTGCTTGCTGCCTAAACTATAATATACCAATGTAGCTGTGTGCAATATATCTACAAGGCATGATCTTTCCCCAACATCCTGCGTAACCCTTAAAATAGAATATACAAACAGCAGAATAAAAGACATCTGTTCACAATTTATTAATGTAAGATTAATAGATGTAAATAGCTTACCAAGATACTACTTTACAAGACATGGCCTTCATACGAATGGTAGAGGTAAGGACAAAGTGGCAAGTAAGGTCATTGATGTTTTCAAATCAACCACTCTCAAACATTGCCTCAGCAAGGAAAACAATTCGTCAACTGAAAATGAAGCAGCGGAAAAAAAAAACTTAAACCTTGCCCTGTAAATAACAGTAAACACTTTCCATTACCAGTACCACAAGTATCGAATCTATATTCCAATTACATACATTATAAATGGCAATCTCATCAAAAACAGAGACAAAAATTTCGACAGCAGCACAAACCACAGCCACATCAACAGTGGCAACTACAGCAGCACCAACCAAATATACATCAACAGCAGCGCCAACCACAGATACAACAGTGGAAACTACAGCAGCAGCAACCACAGATACTTCAACAGCAGCAACTGCAGATACTTCAACAGCAGAAACTGCAGATACTTCAGCAGCAGCAACCACAGCTACTTCAACAGCAGCAACTACAGTAGCAGCAACCACAAATACAGCTGCAGCTATTTCCTAAACAAGTGCAGCAAATCAAAGTATCAAGTAAGTTAAGCAGTGGACTGTTTGAAAAATCTGCAACTAATTATTTAAAAAATTATAAAACTTTCTTGCAGGTAAATAAGGATGCCAACATGTACTTTACAGTATTTCACCAAAATATTAGAGGTCTTGGACCAAAATTGGATTTATAAGAAATAAATTTTAAGTCTTTAACATTTGAAAATAGGACTGGAATAAATGTAGCATGTTTTAGTGAACACCATGTAAGAGAGTCAAATCTACAAAACTTTACCTTAAAATCATACAACCTAGCAGCTTATTATTGCTGAAAAAAATATATGAAAAGGTGGTGTATTCCTATTTATTAAAAATTATATTCAGATACAGTTTTCTTAACATAGACATATTTTGTATAGATAAAGACTTCGAAGGTTGTGCTGTCAAAATTAAGTTAGGCACTAACAAAACCTACATAGTACTAGTTATTTATAGAGCACCTTCAGATAGTTTTCCAATTTTTTTATTGCAAATTTTATCACACATCTACAAACCTTATATTGAAATAGTAGTTTGTGGAGACTTTAACATTAACTCTCTTGTTCCCACCCCCCAGAAATTGAAATTAGATGTATTGTTAAACACTACTAAATTACATTCTGTTATAGACTTTGCAATAAGAATACAGAAAAAGTCTGAAACTGCTATTGAAAATATCTTTATCAATCAAAAAAGCATGTCTAACTGCTTAGTTTTCCATTTCATAAACTGTCTTTCTGACCACGATGCACAAATTGTGTTGCTTAATGCTGAACATCAATCACATCATGCAATACCACAAAAAATTAAGCATCATCCAATAAATGATCATTTGTTACAGGATTTCAGTAAATTTTTGGGAACAGAATTGTATTTATACCCTAGCAAAGAGGGTGATATCAATCAAGAATTTAATCAGTTTTGAATACCTTTTTACGTTTCTGAGTGCCTCATTCCAACTCGCACAATAAATACAGGTGACACAAACAAAATAAGGACTGGATAGGAAGTGATATAATTGCAGCATGTAAGGAAAAGAGGAAGTTATACCTTCCTGCTAGTAAGAGTAATAATTACTCTAAAGAAAAGTACAAAATCGTCCGTAAATCTCTTGAAAAATATATAGCTTAAGCAAAGCGAGAACTTGAACAAAAATGCATATCAAAATTAAAACTACTCGGAAAATAAACAACTTGTTAATGGTAAACAAAGATCACAAACATGCAGAACTAAAACCAAAGATGTTAGAAGGGTCCAGATGGAGCATGTCGCCGGGAATTGTAACCAAACAAATACTTGACGTGGCTGGTATCAATATGGCCGACTAATTAAAAAATTGAGGAAATATTAGTTAGGATGTGTGTAAACAGGGTTAAAATAAATTTATCAACCTAAAACATCAATTGTATAGCATAATACATTAATTTACCATAAATAATACCTGTCTGACGTGTACTTTTGAGGTTAAAGCAGTATGGCGGCTGGCCAATTTGGTGGCTACAGGCGGATTCACACGTCCACAGTTCATGCAGATCCGGACAATCCAGAAACCGAACAGCTAATCACAAGGCTTGATTTTTTCCGGACGAGCTGTACAGAAAAAGTTGAGCTCATCCCGACTTTTCTGTATGCGGACAATGCAGATTTTGCCCAGAATTCAACTTGTTGATGGTACAGTGTGTGTAATGGCGACGATTTGTTGACTCATGTTAAATTAATTTCTGTTTTTCGATATAAGTTCGTGTAATTATTACGACGTATAACATGTCAGCAAGAAACTACAGGAAATAAGCAATATTTTCGGCATCATGCACGCAACTATAAGTTCGATTAAATACATTCCGCGTCTGGGCGAGACACTCGTAGTTTTAATTTGTAAACATGCTATCGAAATGTTAATGTACACTCGTGTAATGTTCGTGAGCATTGTGTAGGATTTCATATTGTCTCCTTAGTCGTTTGCTGTGTATTTTGATGGTGTCGGAGGTGTGCAATGTCTCTACTGTAGTTATTAAAGCAATGTTCAGAATGTAGTGAATCGTTCTGTTTACTGTTGTACAATTCTATTTATTCGTACAAAATAAACGTTAACCTACTTTTCCTGTAAAAAAAATCTTAAACTGTAAGGCCTAATGTCACAAACTGTCTTTTTGTACAGTGGTAATATAAATGTTTCTACCAACTCAATGCTTCTTAGTTAAGTACAGGTGACAGCATAAAGCAATAACATACATGCATAATCCAGCCAAATATGGAATGAGGAAGAGAATTTGACATGAAAACATCAATTACAATTCGGTGACCACCCAGTGGCAAGTTCATCTGACCCTGTCACTTACTTCCCAGCTCCCAGGTCCTTCTTAAAATTTCTGTCCCATTAAAAAATAAATGCAAAGTGTCAGTGGCAAGATTACTCTTACCTGCCCCTATAAAATACAATTACTAAAATTTCCAGCCCTTTTCAATCATCAATTCACACTATTAAACATTCAATTCTGGTATGCAACGGAAATACCAGGAGGCTAATAAAACTAAATAATTAACAAACCAATGTCTTTGTTCAAAGATGTACACAAAAAGATCTGATAGATGTAATAAACTACAATATACTGTACTCTATAAGCCTACACTGCTGCGTTCTCCTCCAAACCCCTTCAGTCTTCTCACTGTTTTTTCCCTTCTCCCTGTACCCTCTCTTGGTCAGGTAACAATTAACCCTGTCCATCCCTCTCCATTCATAATAATAATAATTATTATTATACATTTTACACTCACAATTGGGCTAAAGCCCGGTGGTGATCAGACTACCCCCATCCTCACAGCACAAATCCTCCAGTCCCCTCCTAAACCTTCCAACCTCCTTCACAGCCACAAACTCTTCCTGCAGTGCATTCCACTCCCTCACCAGCATTGACTGTAAACCCCTCTCCATTCTTCACACCCTCTGAATTTTCTACTTTTTCTGCATTTTCCATTAGTTTGCAGGCCAAACTGCCCCATCTTCCCTCCCCATTTATCACCCTAGGCCTAAAGTTCCTTTCCTCCTCACCAGTCTGACCCTGCCTTTCCATTTATTCATCACCCACCTCACTGCCCTTCTCTAGTTCCTGTACCTCTACGTACTCCATGGCAGCATATTCAAATACTGGACAGACTATTGTGTAATATGTCTTTCCCATCAGCTCATCACTAACCCCCCTTAACACCCTCCTGAGCAGTCCTAAAGCCCTTCTTAACCACTCTGTCCACCTTATATCAGTCTGTACAACCACCGCTAGATACCGATATATTCTATGGCTACCTCTACCCACCCCATCTGTATACCTCTCTACTCACCATTCTCTTCCTAGTAAACCTCACCAATTTAGTTTTACACACATTAACCATCATTCTGTTCTCCTCCAAGACCACAACCTATCAATATCCTCCTGCAAGTTGTTTCCACTGCCCACCTCTGTATACAGTACACAGTCATCTGCAAACAGTCTCGTTTTATCTACAATCCTGATAGTTAGCAGAGGGTCCCCTGAGAAAGTCCTCAATCCAGTCAACCACCCACTTGTCATCCAGCCGTAATAACACTTTTCTCAACAAGATTCCTAGGGGAACTTTGTCAAAGGCCTTCTAGAATTCTATGAAGCAGGCATATGCCTGCTTCTCCTCATCAACGGCCTGAACCAGATCCTTTAACAAACCTGCTAACTGTTTACATCCTCAAATGTTTTTTTAGTTCTCGAGGCACTCCATTTCAGTTCCTTCATAATTACAGATAGTGTATAGTTACCTTCTTCCCCTCTACCCTGCCCCAATGTACTCTACCACATACCATTCAATATTTTGCTGAGCTTCTTTGCACCTACACTCCCACATACAGATCACACTCTGCTGCCACATGTTCAAGTATTGGCCGTACCATAATGCAGTACCGTAAAACTGGGTGAATAGGAACAAAATTAAAAACCAGTTCCTAGCTTACACTTTTTTCTTAAATAAAATTTTGCTACATTTTAAGTTCTCTTCATGACCTAACATTTTGCTCTGAAGTTGTTTCCATTCACCCTATTACAGTACAATTTTTCCTTTATCTCACAGTTCAGTTCCCACTTTGCAGCAAAACTGTAGGTACATATATTGTCTGTTCACTGTTACCAACTCAACCAGTCAAATCCAATACATCAAATACTTCCAAACAATAGACTATTTACCATACTCAGTTTTCCTCCACACACACTACAATTCTCTACAAAGCTGCAAAAATATAAGTTCTTATATAACTTTTCAACTACGTGTATGGAAGGTACAAAGTTGAAACTCTGAAATCTGCAACAAACTGTAATAATTAAAAAAATTATCCAAACATTGATCTCAAGTTTTTAATTTTCCCTTGGAGCAGTATTGCACTTACCTGTTATTTTGTGACCGTCACAAACGGAAAAAATTACCGTACCTACACACACCAGATAGACAGTTGTACTCACAAGATGTGTGCAGTAATACTAGGTACCTACTGTATGGGTTCCAGTGAGCGTCAACTAGGAAACAACATTTATATGAGAAGAACGTTACAGTAGACCACTGAATGCATCAATGAAATTAATGATTTAATCTGTATTTCATTGATTTTTTTAATTTGCAGGCATTAACTTGCGTATTAGGATTATTGAACTGAATGGTTTGAAAATGAGTTAAATTTATTTTAATCAACATGCACACATAGTCCATAAACAGTTTACATTGTAATTTAAACTGAAGGATAACAGAACCTATTTTGTAACACAGTAGCACAAGCATTCCATGTGAGCAAGAATATGTATGCCTCATAAATCTAGGTCAGACTTTTGACTGCGGCACTACACACCTGGTAATGATGCTTGTTAGATAGCTGAATGTGCATATTTAAATTATTTTGGATACTACTTTCATTAAAACACTGCAATTATTTACTTTTTCACACCTGTACAAAGTGTGTGCCAGTTACACATTTCCTAAGGATACAGTAGCACCCCAAGTTCAGAAACACAACTTTGAATTAAATGTTTTTTGCATTCTTTATTATTCACGTATCGTAACTGTGATGAGGCAGTTTTCAGTAACAATCACATAAGAAAATTTATTCAAACCCAGTTTTTTTTCCTAAAACTCTTTATAACATAAATTGACAATGTAATAGGATGAACAGTGTTAAATTTCTAAGATCTTATAGTGTCAGAGGAATTCACATTTCTGACCTTTTGAATTGGTGGAAACCAGATGAGAAAGTTTGTCTTGGAAAAACAGCACACAATACCTATACAGTATTAGGTTATCTGTAATTTTTTGAAGAAGACACACACATCAACAACAGTAACTCACAGACATTTTTCCTGAACACAAAACGAAAAACAACCTGCAGCTCTTGCCTTGAAAACAGTGGTTCAGTGTCTCTCGGCTCCACAACATAGGTCTACTTGGAAGAACAATAATCTCACATTGTTTTTTGTCTCAAAAAAAAAATAACACATTAATTTCACAAACGAGGAAGATAAATTTAAAACATTTATTGAAAACCAATTGTAAATATACAGTTCAGGCATATTAAAATCAGTAGCTCATATCATAATATACACAAACATGCTGAAAATGTTTATAACAAAGTAGATGAGCATTTTTAAATAATTTAATGTTTATTTTACCACGTGGCGGCTTATATGTTCAAATATATCTATAAAACCAGCAATACAATATAATTTTAGATGTGTCAAAATTATTTACTCAGTAATGACAACTGCTAGGTAATGATGACAAAATCTAGTATTTTATATATATTTTTTTTTCAAAAATTTACTATTGAGTTTTGTATTCCTGTAACAAGTTGGGAAAATCCACCCTTCCAAATACACACTCATTCAATTAACACAAAACTTGACTAGTATCTTGATGCAAAAAAAAAAAAAAACATTGAAACTAAAGTAAGCTAAACTAAGTACTGAGGCCTACTTATGTGCTGCACATTGATGATAACTTATAATGCAGTGGTAGGAAACACAGCCATCTTCACCATATTCCACTCACTTAACTAAGCTTCTACAACTTCACAGAATCAGTCTGAGCACTTAGCACATAATCTTGTCTACCACATACACCTACAATTCCACAACTGGTGACCCACCACCTTCAAGAAGTTGCAGTTCAGGACTAGTTGTTGACAGCGGTAGCACATCTGATGAGTCTCTGGTTACCATCCTCTCATACCTCTACGAAGAAATAATACTTGTTGTCGTCTTGTGAACCAAATGGTACGCCATAAGGGTATGGGAAATACACTGACAGTGGTTTTCCTGAAACAGTAAAAAATTACCTTTGTAAAACAATACACAACATTGTTTTGGTTGTGTTACAAAAATAAGATATTTTTTTTTGCTAACAAAAGCTGTGAACACATCAAACCACCTACCAATCCCCTCCTTTACCATCTAACCACCCTCGCTTGCTGCTCCTACAGCAAATTCCCTCCCTCAGCAACTTAAGCATAAACTAGTACCCGCTGTGTTCTGCTCTGAACCTTTTCACTCTAGCTTTGTTGATAGGCAACCTCTCAGTTTACCACTCTGTACAACCTGACCAGCTTCACCACTCCTCTCCTTTCGAACAATGAGTTTCATTCCAGTTCCTTCAACATCACTGATGGCCAAATGTTCCCTTCATCCTCACCAGCCTGCCCTCGTCTTCTACATTTATCCTTCACCCACCCTGCTACCCATTGCTGTACCTCATCCTTTAACTTACTATAAGTTAGTTCTTTTTGAAACACTAAAATAACTGAACTCATAAATCTGTAACTTACATCATCAACACAATTTCAAAAATTGTCTGTCCCCTTCAGTTGTATTCAGTTTCTCTTCTTTGACAAATTTTAAAAGCTATTATATATTTTTTAGATGTGCCTACTCACTACTAGATTTTTATTTATCTTCCCACTACGACTTGACTGAATGTAGGTAGGCACTCACAAAATTAGGCTAGTGAATTTCAGTACTGATCTGTTTGAGTCAAATCTTAACACTATGTAAAGTTTATTTTCTTCTAAAATAAAGCTTGATTTCGCAACAGTCAGATACATGACTAAAAGATAAAAAGTACATGACTTACCTGATGTAAAACTGCTAGGGCAAACTTTCGTATGTAGGCTTCTTCAGTTTGCCGGCACACTAGAAATGTTGCTTCGAGTGTCTTCTTTTCAGCAGCTATTTATTCGCTTTTAAATATAAAAGAACTTATCGAAAATATTGGTTCCCCTCTCTATCATATTTATTTTATAAGACACACGAGTATAAATTTAAAGTGAAGTCGGTAAAAACACTTGTCACTTCTCATTTGCAATACTCCAATAATTACCACAGAATTATGTCGTATTAGATTACGATTTATGTAATTATCACGCAAATACACGCAAGTTGATAGCTGTATAAAGCTCTCTCGTGCTAAAAGTTAAAAATATTTCATTAAATGCCACGCCCACAAACGCAACTTCACATCTAAACACAACCCAATATAAACAACGAATTGCATCATGGGTACACCGAAGATCTGTATACGCATGAACGGTCATCTGTATTGTCTGTTCTGTATGTTCTGGACGATCTGTGGACGTGTGAATCCGGCTTACCTCTCTGCCCTCTTGGCTTCACTCTCCTCGCCATCATTCAGACCTTATGCTACGCCAGTGACTAAAACAAGCAAACACATCTCTTAACGATCCTAAAACAGTTGCAAATGTGTTTAATAATTATTTTCTAATTGTTGTGGAAGGGATCATAGATGATTCTATGAAATTTGATGATGCTCTGAAAGTTTAAGTACTTTTAAAAAAATCATACAAGGAAAGTAAGCTGGGATTAACTACCCCTTTAGAAATTGCAATTATCTTAAAATCATTAAAATCTAAAAATTCACACGGATATGATGGTGTTAGTACCAAAATTATAAAAACTTGTTCCAAGACATTAACCAAGCTATTGAGTTTACTGTGTAATTTAGCTCTAGAAAAAAGTGTTTTTCCTGACCGTCTAAAATATGCTGTTGTGAAGCAACTATTCAAAAAAGGCAATTAAGAGCTTCCTTCAAATTACAGGCCCATTTCTCTTTTAACCTCATGTTCTAAAGTTTTTGAAAGAGTATATTTACAATAGATTAATTACCCACTGATACTGTCCGGCGTTTCCCTCTAAGCCCTTATTGACCTCGTCTTCTACAATTTTGTGTCGCCCGACACATCGCATAGCCTTCCAGACATCTTCTGTAGCCATATACATAAATGCCGAGGCGTCAGAAGCCATCCAGGGCATGTATAAATAGTGTAAATAGTTTGTGTTTAAATCCGTGTGTATATATCACAGTGTATAAAGGTGAACAGTGTAAATAATTTCATAACATCTAATATCACGGTGCATTCTTTATTTTAAAAGTCCATTTTGTGTTCGCATGCACAACTTCTATTCTATACTACATCTCAGTGCAACCATATGAGTTGCAAAGAACGACACTCTCATTATATTAATCTATGGAACACAGCCTTGCAAAGATAAAGTGATCGTAAGTCACCACCACGGCCGTAGAAGAACAGGTCTGGACACTCGCCTGGATATTTGATCCCCTTGTTGTTTGGCTGTAGTTCACCAAGTTACCGAGAATATTGTGTTTTATTGACGCTGGTGTTACGGCGGTCGGACTAAACTCCGCCCACTTCCTTTCCGCTAAGATAAACAATTTATCAAAACGTATTTTTTATCAATTTATGAAATACTTTCTTCGCTCACAAATTTAAGAAACCGCTCCAGCAATGGTTACCACAACGGTCGTAGAAGAACAGGTCTGGACACTCGCCTATCTAACAATGTATTTTGCTTGACCCTCTTGTTGTTTGGCTGTAGATCGTCAAGTTACCGAGCAGTGGCGATGCGTGACCTAATTTGAAAGGCAAGCTACTAATCATATTTGAGACTACTAGGATTTTAGCATTTAAAAAGGGTGAGAGGTGAGTGGGGGGTGGCTTAAACTCGGAATATTTGAACTGAAGAGAGAAATAATAAAACCGACTAAAAAGCATATGCCTTGGCAACAAGCGTGGCAGCCAGTTCAGCTATTGACAGAACGGAAATCATACTGTAACGGCTTGTATGGCAGCTGTGACGGTATCAGGTATCGCGTCAAAGATTCTTTATCATGATGCGTGAAGTTAATATGATGGGATACATGATACATTTAAGATAAAATCAAGGAGGCAGCCAGGAGGTGGGTCAGATTGTCATGTTACTACCTACAGAATGCTGTGTTGTCAGGAGCGTCATTTAGGGGGGGATGGAGGGCAAATTTCCCCTCCTGGATTTAGAAGGATTTGTGAATAAAACTTTTTGGTGTATTTTGTTATTTACATAATACTAACATAAGCGAATAAAACCGAAGTTTCATTATTAAAGTTTCTAATTTATACATGCTCAATTAATAAAAAATATGCCACAAGGTCACTGTCGCCAAAACATCTTGCCCCTACCCCCAAGAAAATCCTGAAATGTCACCCCTGCGCATTGGGAAATCACGGTTCGTGGCGTGGCCGATGTTAGAGGCTATTGACTGTAGAGTTACAGCATGCACATTTTTATAACCATCACTCTCATAAAGCCTTCGTTTAATATCCTGCCATCAACACTGTTGAACGATTTTTGTATTTTTACAAATAAAAGCTTTGGAATTCCTGTTGCCAATAAAGCTTTAGTAATGCTAACTTTGCAAAATTGCATAATTTTCAAAGTTAGTTGTAGTATTACTTTAGACTGTTCGGAATAAAGTGAAAACTTAAAAAATGCCCTGCAAAAAATCTATTTTCAGCCATTTCATTTCTTTCTGCGCATAACTGCAAACGATAAGAAATTTCTAACATCTCTAGACACGGCACTTGATGTTTGTGCAAGTAACAGAGAGTGTTCAGTCGGTAGGAACCTATATAGTTTGATAAAAAATTACAAAATACATGTATGTCTATTTGGCTTGATATTGTTTCAGTATTGTGTTAAAATATGAAAATACACGAAACTATTTTGCGTAATTTCGCTGCCAAACATACAAAGTGTAAAGCAACTATAGTTATGCTGTAACGGCCAGTGATATTTTTCAAATGTTAAATTGTTTGTGTTCACTTTATCTTGAACGAGATATAAGGCTTATTTTGGCAACTGGGTTTCCAAATTGTTGCATTGCAAAAATAGCCTACAAAAAATTACAGTCAACAATCGATCTCACAAGGTTAGTTCAGATATGTTTATGAGAACTGAGTACAAGACACCATTAATGAAATTAATTCTGCAACATTTACAAAAAATTCTAATAAAGAGAAATTTTAAATAAGATTATGTAAGGGTTAGCTATGTTGAACCAAGTATATGTACGTCTATGAGTCCCTGAGTATATCTGCTGGTTGTCGGCGCTCGGCAACAGTAGCTTGTGTGTGTAGTCAGCCCCCTTGCCTAGCGTCTCTCCCGCCTTGCCCCACTCCTTCGTGTCTTCGGACCTGGAGGCGGGACAGTTGGTAACCAGCAACGAGTGTGTCATGACGTGTTCGGGAGAGGCGGCACTCACGATAGGGTCTTGTCTTGT
>PNEQ01025220.1:0-15443 GCA_003012365.1 Medauroidea extradentata | reverse complement strand
TTGAAACATATTCCAAAGTCTGTGTAAATATATGTTGAAAGAGTTAAACCGTTTAGAATGCTGCGTAAGAAGGCGGCAACCAGTGAAATCGAACGTAGCTCCGTCGCTAGCGCGCCGCGAGCAGAATTCAAGCCGGTTGCGGGTGGGTAGGCAGCCCACTTGCCAGTTCTGTGTTGAATCGAAACACACTGTACATAGTTAGATCCACTGACTTTCTGTGGAAAGAATTTTGCACCAACTTGTTTCAATGACTTATTTGTACATTTGAATTTCTTCTTCATGTCTAGAGCCACCGAGTTTTAGTGGAAAGAATTTTGCGTCAGATTGTGTCAGTGTCTTGTAGATCTGCACCTTTGATTCGTGGTTATTGGGAGCATGTCTTTGTGGCGAGGAGTCGTTTATTTGTCTGTGCAAATGAAAATAAAGTTACTGCGGTACTGCACGTCTGTCATTTTCCTGTACGATCCCAAGACGCTGAGTTTAGAAACGTCTAGTCACTGACCACGAAGCAGAGCTACAGACGTGCACATGTGGCATTGAAACATGTTGTTGCAAAATTCTTTTCACCAGCAATCAGTAGCTCTGTACACCGTAACTAGTGTGTTTTCGTTTGTACCCAACTGGGCACGTATTTTATTACGAACTGGGACAGCAGACAGCACCCTACATTCGCCCCTAGCTTGTTGTAAACACTCAGTATAAACGGCAGTTGGCAGATCTCGGAACAAGTACAGTAAGCCCGGGGCTAGGGCGGAGAACCAAAGCTGTGGTGAGATAATCTAATCGAGGAGAGACCAGCCAGTGAGCACTTTGCTGGGCAAGTTAATGGCCAACATTCCGCCAGTTACAGTAAAAGCTCTGCCGTTTTGCTTTCTTAAGTGAATTAAAACGACCGCCGATATGGCCAGCTTTCTTTCTCTGACTACAGAAAACGCTGAATGAACTCATTACCTCCGGAAGAACCAATCGCTGGCCTCCATATTCAACGGATACATTTAAGTTAATGGATGCAACTAGCGTAATGTTACATTTTTTTGCAAATGTAATAGATTACATCGATTCAGTTTGAAATAAAATAACTCGCAGACTACATTCCTTACATTTGCGGACCCAGTTTTAAGCACTCGAGGTTTTTCTCCCAGTTTGTGTTTTTCTTTTTTGGTGTGTAATTTTAATCTTAAAGGATTTATTAACTCTTCCAGTTTGTGATTTTCGGGTTCGTAATTTCAATCTTAAGTGATTTATTAACTAGTTTGCGGTTTTTCATTTGTAAGACAAGACAGAGCAATATTGATATTTGTATCGATAGCATATATAACACAGTTGTGTGAACTTGAAAGCAGACGTAATATGCATACTAGTTGAAAATTGATTCAGCACTTTTCAACTGTAAGTATATTCATTAATGTCTTCTAACATAAAGTAATTGTTTTCAGTAAAAAATATTTGGCTAGAATTGTTAAACTTGCTGTGGCGAATAGGTTGAACGGAGGAACTACTTTAGTCTTACCGCTTAGTGACAGCTTTGCAGTCGCTATCGTTCGAGTTTGTTGGATCAACGGTTAAAAATTAATGCCCTAGATGTGGATACGAAGTAAAATAATTGATCGTGAATTCACGCCCGGCCATAGTAAAGTGAGTGTAACAAGCGGATCGGATATGTTCTAATGAACTGGTAAATTCTCATCGGCAAGTTGGTCGATCAGTATAAGCCCCTACATTGCATGAACCGAGGAGGTGAAAACAGCTGTCGGTTAATGGCTTCGTAAAGTGATCTATTGTAAAGTAATAACAATTTAGTAGTAGTTTCGACAAAAAGCGACGAAGGTGCATAACTCATGCATGCTACTTACGTATGTTCAATAGTAGCACCTACATTGAATACGTGTAACTCATTTTTGAACGTATCTTGTATACAAATACCATTATGTTGCGATTAGCGCAGTGACTAGAGCTTTCGTCGTCGTCGTCCCCCCCCCCCCCTTTTCCCACACCAAGGCGATCAGTGTTCGATTCCCGGCGGGATCCTCAATTATATGCATGTTGAAAACTGAAAACTTTGCAGGCAATACCGTTGGCTGGCTACATTTTCGCTCTCCGTTGCTTATCCATTGTAGAGCTTCACTAAATTTCACCTTCCAGTATATGGCAGATGTCTACGGCCGCCCAGTCAGAAATCTGCCCCCGGAGTGTGATGACTTGCCGTCGGGTACCTTACCTAAACGTAGGGACATCTGATTTTCGCGAAGTATTATTGTACCACTTTGTTTCAATGCCTTATGTGCACAACTGCAACTCAACTTCGTGGTAATTAGCGAAGTCTCTTTACGGGGAGACGTCACTTATTTACATGAGCGTACCTAGGAATAATTTTCAGAGGTGGTTTTTAACTCTCATCTTGCATAAATGTTTCAGTGTCATCTTTGTGTTTGACGTCTCTAAATGTAATACTAACATATTTCATTAACATTTTGGTTGGTTTTGTAGTATATTATACCATTTGTAATGTAAAATATAGTACAAAGAAAAGGAAACTGACATTTCGGAGGGGTTTTAACTCCGAACACCACCCCCCTGGGTACGCCCATGCTTATTTGACTATGTCAATCGGAACAACGTTACTGCGCCACCAGTGATTAGAAAGTAGAATCCAAATACGCGGAGAGTTAAATAAAACCTCCAATGAATGACAACAAGTAGAGCTGCAGGTGTGCACGTAAGGCATTGAAAGTAGTTGGTGCAAAATCTTTTCCATCAGATCAGTTGTCCTAACCCATACAGTATTTATTTGTATATGAGTTAGTCAGAATTTTTTTCGTTACACACATATGGCGTGTCTGTAAAATATTGGAATTTTTATTAATGGACGGTTCACACGAACACAGTTACAAGCAACTAAACTCAACAGTTACAGTCGATCAAATGCATTTCTTTTAGTAGCAATGTTGTACTGCTTACCATTGTTTCTAGAAACGTGCCGAACGATACCGCTGGTCAGCGAGTTTTCTCGTGGATCTCCCGTTTCCCCCGCCCCTTCATTGCGGCGTTGCTCCACGCTCGCCTCAAGTTACCCCTCACCAGTGCTAAAGTGAGTGGCCAGTTGTACATCTGACAATGTAGCTCGTGAGTCAGTGAGTGTTTTCATGCAGTTCTGCTATTGGTTTACAGTTCTCAAGGAAGAGTTTCAGTAGCAGTGAAAAGTTCGTGGCCAATTGAATCGCTGATTATGATCTGTTATGTATAGGAAAGTGAAGTTTAGTCTGCTACCAAATGATAACGCGAATGTTGCATGTCTCTATAAATAAGTCAACAGCCAATTGTGAAAGAAACACGAACTTATATTTGCTGGAATTCTAGCTTGTGCCTGAAAGAAAATGCGAATTTTTCAGGTCTCTATGTATACGACAAACATAATTTACTTAAGTTAACTAACTTTTAAAAACTAACAAATGTATAATTGCTCAAGCTGCAACTTCTATAAGTAGAGACAGGAAAATTTCGCAAATTCAAAGACCTACATGTTAGAATCAACTATCCTGTGCATACTCAAGCCCCGACCATTAGTCAGCTTAGCTGCTACTCAATGGAACAACAGACAATGAACGAGTAGACGGGGCTTGAGTATACCTACAATGGATTCTAGCCTGCAGGTCATTGAATTCGCGAAATGTTCCTGTCCCTATCTATAAGTGAACAATAAGAAGAGAAATACGTAGAAACAGTCTGATCATCTTATTGCGATTGGTAGCTGTAATTAGTACTGAATAGTTGATATTTTACAATGAAATAACCACCCACTTTGTGCGAAATTGCAATCTTAAGAATAAGTATTGAATATTGGTTTTACTCATTTGCCGTCAGCTTATTAGTTTACTTAATCCCTAATGTGTACAAAATGTGACACTATAAATGTTTGCTTTCTTATACGTGAAAATAGGTCAAACAAGGTCTACCTTCGTTTTATATGTATTTTTCTCTTGATATCATTCTTTATCCTTTTCTTTTGATTTTTCGTGCTGCAATGAAAAAAACGTTAGTATTCGCACAGCGAAATTATTTTGTAGTAAATACAGAATATATTTTTAGTGACCGTAATACGGGATGTCCATAAATTAACCTTACAATTTTAGCCTTTAATAACTTTAAAACTATACAAGATTACAACAAACGGTTTTCAACATGTGACAAGATAACTCATACGTTTTTTTTTTTTTTCGTTCTTGGCAAGACTGACGCAAATAATGACTTTTTTGAAAACTATTCGTTTCTCCGATGAGCCATCTTTTCATGGATCAGGCAAACAGAATTGTCATAATGTACTTATCTGGGGATCAGAACCTCCTCATGTTACACGTGAAATGGAAAAAGATAGTCCCAAAATCAGTGTGTGGTGCGGACTTATGGATGATTGCATCATTAGTCCATTCTTTTTCATCGAATCTACAGCCACAAGTGGTGTTTACTTGGACATGTTGGAAGAGTTTGCTGTGCCACAACTGGACCATCTGCAACCTGACGTAATTTTCCAGTAGAATGGGGCACCACCCCACTGGTCCCTCATTGTCCGTCAATTTCTGGGTAAAAAGTTTCCGAACAGGTGGATTGGACGAGATGGTCCGATTCGGTGGCTGCCACGATCATCTGACATTATCCCACTTGACTTCTTCCTATGGGGTTTTGTAAATGATCAGGTATACCGAACCAAGGTAACAGACCTGCAGGACTTGAAGACACGGATTCGTAATGCATTTCAACATGTCACAGCATGCATGGAGAGAAATTGAATACTGACTGGACATCATCCGTACCACTAGGGGTGCACACTTTGATGTGAATCAATGAGGTTAAAAATCGTTGACTTGCCTTGTCACATGTTGAAAACAGGTTGTTTTTATCTTGTATAGTTTTAGTTATTAAAGTTTAAATTTAAAGATAATTTATGGACAGCCTGTATTTTAGTGGCGAGAACAAAATATTTTGTGATGAGCACACAAAATATTTGGTGGTATCAGTGGTAAAAATTTTTTTTTGCAACGGCCACAAAATATTTATTCTTTGCATTTAGACAGCGTTTCATTTGATATTCCTTACTGCTTAATGTTTCGTACATTAACAAGACATAAATTGAAAGACACACCATAATAGTACAGTTAAATTAGTATTTCTCCTGTAGTAAAAAATTACGGTTTTACTAGGCTAAAATATATAAACGGTCTACCAGCAACATACAAATGTTTATACAATTTTGAAACGAAGTTCTTTTTTATCAGTGTACGTAATAATTCTGGGCAGAGGATTATTTCAGAGTAATAATTTGTAATGTTCACGCTGAAGTGCAAAAGTTCCAGCATATTTTACGGCGGAAAGAACTTGAATAATACAGAACAGTCCAACTACGGTTGTAAAATGTTAAATAAAAAGTAGTATATAAATTTGTACTATAAGAATTTTAAAAAAATGGTAGCATTAACATATAAAAAATAACAAAGTAGCTGTGGTTTGTATTTTACGATATTTCCACACAAAATTTGGCAAATTATATGACTTCCTTCGGCGTATTGAAGAAGCATTGCACTCACTTTCCTTTCATATTTTCTTTGCGGTACTAGCACAGGCGTTAGGTGCAAGACCAACGACAACCCAGCGACAAAAATGTTTTTTGTGTGGTAGAATGTTGTGGCAAGTCTCGTTATCACGTTACACCCGACGGTTTTTCTTGTAGGATGTTGGTAGCGTATGACAACATCTAGACGAGAATGGAGTCGCTTTTTTGAAGACATCCAGTCTCCTGACATTTATTTTCCGCTTATCTTGGTCGGGCGAAAGGACGGCGAATACGCTAGAGTGTTTCGGGAAAATAATCTGCGGGAGTGGGTTCAAGAAGTTGGTTTTATTGTTGTGAGTTCACTAGTTTTTTAACAGTTATAGACACTTGCGTGTGAACCACTATAGATACTAAGCAGTGTGTGGTCTTGGCAAACTGAGGCGCACTCGTGGTTGTGGGGGAAAATTGGACCGCCCCCCCCCCCGGAAAAATGTGGAAAATTGTTTAGTACTAGTTTAACTTCTACCAGTTGCGTAAATATTACGGTGTGGATTTAAAAACTAAAATGCTTTGCCAAACCCTCCAATAAAACGTTGGCAGGGATGGTCCATAGGCCGGGGGGGGGGGGGTAATTGGTGTTAGTTCTTAACATTCCCAGGTTCAGGACTCCCTTCCCCCAACACAAATCCTAGCTACGGCCATTTATATATCTCCCCCCTATCAGACATCCTGGATGCGCCTCTGTTAGCAACAGCGGAGCGAATGTCCACTGTCACGAGTTTGTCACAAGATTTTAGCACCTGTTTGTTTCAATGTCTTGTTCACATGTACAGCTCTGCTTCGAGGTTATTGGCAGCTTTTTCTGTGTCAAACTTGTTTATCATTTGGCTGCACCGATCAGAATAAGGATGTTGCGACGCCATGCATCTGTGATTTGCTATTATCTCTCAAGATAAGAGAGATAATACATCCAGTCACTAACCACGAAGCTCAGCTGCATATGTGCACGTAAGGCATTGAAACGAAATTGTTAAAATTTCACGTTGTAATTGTTTGTATTAAAACAAATTCTTGGATGTTCATGTTTTTTTTTGCATATTTTTGGTGACTTGTCTCTACAAAATAAATGAAGTAACAAAGGTGTCATTCTGTAGCATAATACCTTACTTTTGATCTAAATTATTTCATTCTTGTCGTTTGAATAGTTTTTACTTGGGGTAAGTAGTGAAAATAGTCAAATCGATGCTGTGACATTCACTTTTACGAAAACTTTGGAATAAAAATATTTCATTTATAGGAAATTGCTATTAATGTAATGTGCAAACTGTAGAAAACTTTTGTAACAATTACAAAACATTTCTTGTAGTTTTACATATTCTTGTAAATGTACCAAAATTGCTCCTGAAAAATTATTTGTATATAAAATTGCATTCTGTGGAAAGCATTTTTCTGGGATAAAATTATTTTTTCATGTTGATTACATGCTTCAAAGTTAAAAAAAAGTTGCATTACTGAACTGTTAATTGACAGATTTGAATCTAGACGCATCGATTATTTATTCCCCCAATAAATATGAGTAGGATTTATTGGTTGAAAACCTATTTAATAGATACGTTTAATGTAATTAGTGAATTAAAATTAGTATTTAAGATGTATTTTTTTCCTTATTTCAAGTAAAAAATAAAACTTTTTTTTTCAGTGAGAGTTGGATAGTGTTTGGTACAGTTATATTATTACGAATTTTTCGGTGCAGAGCGCCCTTAAGCAAACACATCAATGATCGGCCTCATTTTGTTGTTGTGGTACTGCCAACGTTTACTGGGTATCCGTGTTGCATATTTTACATAAGTGCCCATTGAAAGCCATGACACAGTACATACGGCGCTTTATTGCGTAAACTCGTTAGTTATTAACTAGTGTACGACCCTCTTTCAGATCATCGTTTTGTTCATTTTCGTGACACGATGTAGGTATAACGTGCCAAGACACTACTGCATTCTGTAGGCCACCGTGAGATTCAATGCCTTTACGAATTACGAGTAACGCTCTTTTTGCTGTTTGGAATGTGACTGTTAAGACTTTAACTTTATTTCGTCATTTAGTTTACCACAGAAATAACAGAGGTGTGAGTTTTTTATTTTGATTGTAAATAACAATGGTAGCCTATGTACTAATTTAACCACAACATGTCGTTGTTTTAATTCTTATCTTTATTATTTTTTCAGGTGAGTTACCAGCAGCTTTCTACTACTGTAGGTGGCAGTGTCTTTATGCTCTTCTTCGTAATTCTGCCTCAGGTATGTTTTTTTTTTTTTTTTTTTTTTAAGTGTTTTAAAGTTTTTTTACATCAATATAGTAACGTCCTGGAAACAAATTTCGAATGTTATATTTCCGTAACTAAGCAAACAAAATTGTTAACTAAGACACGGTTTGAATCTGGGCGCAGCTAAGTAAGTCCGCAAATGGTGTAACAGAAAACGTATCGACTCAATTGCGTTTTAGCTTTTTCCACTTAGAACCTTGAACTTCACCTTTGCGGTACTCAAGTCATGCAATGTTAATTCTTCGTTACGTTTCTTAACAACGAAGGTAGGGTTAATCACACGTGTTCCCCTGCTTTGTTACAATGTTCAGAGTATATGGCGTATCTCGCTTGTTCATGGTGTCTACAGAAGATCGAATCGACTTCTTGATGATACTGTAGGTGTGTTATCGATCCTGTCGGGACGTAACGTGGCAACCGTACACAGACACTTCAAGATTTGTTAGCACATTAATGTGCGATATGTTGCCCCATTGCGATCCTGCACACGTCGATCATATAATCAAGTTCTTGCTTAACATAATGCAGCATTCCCCTGCCAGTGCGGCAGAAATCGATGAGATTGGAAGTTAAAATCTCCATTGTCTCGATCGAAAGGTACCTCAGGGACAATATCCGTATTTGTGTCATAGGAAATCTCCTATAGCGTCTTAATGAAATCGCTTCAATCATTTGTAGACATCCTTCATTACTAGATGCTTGTAAAGTATCAGATTGTCAGCTCGTGATTCTAGGAATTCCACCAAACTAGTGTAACTAGAGCCGCGAGTTTGTTGCGATGCGAACATTTTTTTGCACCTTTCCGTGTCGATGCCTTGAGTTCACATCGGCAGCTCTGCTTCGTGGTTACTGGCAGCGTTCTTTTGTTCAGACACGGCTTTCATTTGACTGCACGAATTAAAAGTAAATAATTGTGACACCACGAGTCTGTGATATGCTATAGAGCCCCGAGAAAAGTGAGGGCTAAACATCCAGTCACCGATAATTACGGACACGAAGTTTTCGCGAGAAGATTTTTGCACCACTTTGTTTCAGTGCCCTGCGTGCATTGTCACGTATAAATTATTATAAACTGCCTAATATATCCTATAGAAATGTGGGTCGCACAGAGATGAACACGTGTCAGCGGTGGCACATGTGTAGTATTAGCAAGTACCGAGACCCTCATAATTTAATTTGACGTTTAAATTCCTACCCTTGCTGTCCTCGGGCTCGAGAAGTACGCAGTGCCACACATGGACACTTTGCAGGGAGTTTCCATTAATACATGTACATAGCTTGACTAAGCAATATTTGAAGCGACATGCCTCAACCACACACACAGTCAGTGCCAACTGTTACTCTCGACGCCGTCAACCACGGCACAGTCCCCGACGTCTACCTCCGTTGATCGCTGCTAACCAAGTCCTTCTGCCCACGTCCAACACACACCGTCTGCCGCGCACACAGCGCTCCACGCGGGCACTTATTGAATCACATTTACGTGGGCTATGGTCGTGGGCTATTTATAATACTTGAAATATTTTACCGTTACCTAACTAGCCCTAATATAAATAAAATACTGTGAAAATATTATAAAAACTACATAAATGTGCCCTTTAATATACTAGTACTAATTACTGAAGATACTTACATACACCACCAATCTAGTTACTTCCTGGGATCCTTAAACACAGGGTTGCCAACTGCGACAAGGCAAACAACCCCGAGACAACACCCGTTGTCTCAATAACTAACAAATGTTAATGACTTATAGCGTTTTAACATTACACAGATACCTTCGGGTTCCTATTACTCGTGAGTTTATACATACGTACGCATCACGTGATTACTTTGAAAAGGCGAGAATATATCTTAATATATAAAATGATGTGTCCTGACTGACACACTTACTGACTAACTCACTCACTCACTCGTCAACGCACAGCCCAAACCGCTGGACCTATAACCGTGTAATTTTCCCCTTGCCCCTTGCCTCATAAGCACCCACTAAGAATGGATTTTTCGAAATTCTATAGTTAAGGGGGTGAAAAGGGGTGAAATGTGTTTTCAAAGAATCCCTGATATCTCATTAACTGGGAAAGCTATCATAATTTTTTTTAACTTCGAAATATCGCCCAAACAAATGCATATTTGCGAATTTTTCGATTTTACGTAGTTCTAAAATTAAGGAGGTGAAAAGCCGTAAAATGTGTTTTTCATTAATCCGTGATTTCTCCTAAACCATTTTAGATAGTGAGGTGAATTTTTCTTTAAAATGACGCTTAAGTAAATATCTAAAAGTATTTTTTAGAATTTTTCGAAATTCGTCCTTGAAAGCTCTTAAAAAAATAAAACTTGTTTTTAATTAATTCCACTTATCTCCTAAACCAGTGGAAATATTGAAATGGTTTTTGTTCATAATAAATCTTACCTAAATAGCAAAAAAATATATATATATATTTCAGGATTTTTCGAAATTCGTCCTTGAAAGCTGTTTAAAAAATAAAATGTGTTTTCAAATAATCATCTGTACTGCTTATACTAGCTGAGATATCGAGAAGATTTTTTGATAAGAATGAAGCTTATGTAAATATCTACAAGTCAAATTCAGTATTTTATTAAATTGGAAAATTAAGGATGTGAAAAGTAGTAAAATCTCAGTCTCCCAAAAATAGAGAATAATCACGGAGAAATAATTTAACAGTTGTTTTTTTTTCTACCTACTCAATAATAAAACCTCTTTGGACTGTAGCTTGTACATACGAAAGAATTATAACGGCCTGCCTTTAAGCATTCACTCAGGTATTGTATAAAGTTTGTAGTGTGGGAGGGATGCGGTTACGGGTTCGTATCCCGTGCAAGACTTTGCGATGGGAATTACTATGACATCATACGAGCGTATTGCGCGCGCTCTTTACACTGAGCAACGGCCGTAGAAGAACAGGTCTGGACACTCGCCTGGAAACTTGACCCCCTTGTTGTTTGGCTGCAGTTCGCCAAGTTACCGATAATTCTATACATTTTTGGCGCTGCAATCCGAGCGGTCGGACTCGAACTCCACCCACTTCCGTCCCACTACGTTAAACAATTTATCAAAACGTATTTTTTATAAATTTATGAAATACTTCCTTTGCTCACAATTTTAAAGCATGGTTTCAGCAATCTTTATTTTCTTTATAATTTTAACAATGGAAAAAAGTGGGCGGAGTTTGAGCCCGACCACCCTGTCTGCAGCACCAAAGATGCAGAACATTCTCGGTAACTTGGAGAACTGCAGTCAAACAACAAGTGAGTCAAGAAAAATACATTGGTAGATAGGCGAGTGTCCAGACCTGTACTTCTACGACCGTGCACTGAGCTAAGATAATGTATAGTTCCGTGTTATTGAGTAAGCTAGCTGTTAAATGCCTTCATCACATATTTTATCAAGAGTTACTGTTTACATTACATAATTTAACGCGGACAAATCCGCAGCCGGGCAGCGGTTTTATAGAGAAATAAAGATTATTTAAAAACATAGGTGTTCTGCAGTTAAAGTACGCTCAGCGAAGTGAACTGGATAAAGCTGCTTGTATTTGTTGATTTAAAGACATACAGAGAATGTAGTAACATCAAAAATAAATAAGTCATTAAATGTTAGTTACTCTTTTCTATAGTACAATCGGGCGGACCCGCAAAGGGACAGCTAGTTCATAACTAAAAATATAATATATGACCAATTGCGTAATGGCTTAATGATATCGTTTACAAATACAATAAACCAGTAATTCAAACCCGGCTTGTTATGCCACAGCTTAGGTGCTTATCAAACTCTTTTCTCGTTACAATAGTGTTATAGGATATTTTGTACAAATATTTGGTAATTGGTGGTGCATAGCCGAGCAGCCCGAATGTTCGGAGAGAGGTTATTTAGGTAAGTAGGTAGGTAGGTAGGTAGGTAGGTAGGTAGGTAGGTAGAGGTAACCATGTCCCATCCTACTGCGGCGACTGGGTTAACGAGCTCACGCGATGAGACTCCTGAGGCCACGACCGACACGTCCCGTCCAAACGGCTGCCGTCGTCCGCATGCAGCGTGCCAGTCCTGCGTCGACATCTTCTCATCCACTCATACCAGGCCTTTCTCCTCCCCCAACCACCTCTGACAGCTCTTGACGTTTTATTACGTGTCCCGACACTTTTTATTCCCATGCAAATTTTCTAACCCCCGCCTCCCGAGCCCGTTGTTCTCCGTCGCTCGCCGATATGTGCGCGCGGTATCGCCCCTCCAAACTTGCAAGCTAGTAGGCTCGCTGTCCGGAGACGGTCACTTCTGCGACCTCGGCATTTAACCAAACGATTCCCCTTTGCTCCCCCATATTCCTTCCACGAACCACTCTGCACCTATCTTTTTCAGCGGGAGGAAAAATAAGTTCTGTTAACTCTCTCAGCTCCCCGGCCCCTGTGTCAGTCGTTAGTTTAAGTTGGTTTATATTAGTTTAGGTTAATATAGATTAGTTTGAGAGTCTAGGTTAGTTTAAGTTGCAGAAAGTGCTAATCGCTTAGTAAAATTACGGATTTGTTAGACTAGGGAACTACATTTTGTTGTTACTGTAGTGTACAAACTGTGAGTGCACGCGCAGCATCAAAGAAAAGCAAAAGGCAACAACATTTCCATTCGGCATAACTTCCGACTTGCATCACCGCCTCGCACTACCGCTAGCGTAGTAGGCAGAAGTAAAAACTACTGTCAACTGACGAGATCGTAGAACTTACATAGCCCCGTCTTGGCGAGACTTCCCCGTCCGTGGCCCGCGCCTCTCCGCTGTACGTGTTTTATATGGAGATGAGGAAACTGATGAAGATGGCAGGATACCCCTCCTACTTCCCACTCCTACTCTCCTGGATTGAGAGGCTGAAGCTAATTGAATTTATTCCTTGCAGGCCCAAGTGTAGAGCGCCTCGTTCTTCCGCGACAACCACCCTCCCTTCTTTATATTTCCCGCTTTGTACTAGCAACTTTTGGGAGGAGGTAGGGAGGGAAAAAACACACGAAGCGTGAAGTGCGTGTGAAATCGTTTTTTTTTTTTTTTTTTTAACAACGAAACGGTTTAATGGAAATCTGCGAGCTGTTCGCTCGGGCGGAGGTCGTGTTGGGGCTTATTACCGGCAGATTTGCGCTCCGGAAACTGTTTACCTACATTCGCTCTTTTTCCTCCCTTCCTGTCCACTGTGCAGTTTCTTTGCACTTTTTACTCTGTTTATATTCTTAATATTGTTTTATCGGGATATTTATATTTTGTTTGGGCAAATCCCAGTTTTCTTTACTGTTATATTTTTCTGCCTTGTCTTCAAGAGTTTGAAGTAATTATTTTAAGTGTTACAATTTTTTTCTTCTATAATAATTATATTATAGCTCTACACACTGAATTCCTTTTAATTACATCTTTACAGGAACAAATTTGTTCTGTTTAGATGACGGCACCAATTCCGTCTTGTAGACTATTAAAATGTTTTTTGGGTCTTAATATATTATTTATAAATGTAAAGTAAAGGAGAGTTTCGAGTTCTTAATACAAAATAATTTGTATTATCAATGTCGCTTAAAGTTTTATAATTTTCTGTTACCCTGCTTCGTATACCGACCACCACAGAAGGTCAATTAGTTGTGTCGAATCGCCATGTATGTTTTCGGAAACGTCCACTTGTTGCTAATGGCTTTTCTTTATTCGTCTCAATATGTTACGCAACTACTTTTGGTTGTCTAACTTCATATATTACTGTGTTTTAAGCAACAGTCTATCAGTTTTGGTTAAGTGTATTATATAAGTTTTATGCTGCTAACACTGGGATATAATGTTCTTGATAGTTTACTTATAGTTAAAGAAAGGAATATTTCAAGAGTACAATGACATATATGTCAGAATCCACTGCTCTGTGTATAGTTAAGCTGTACCATTTATAATTTAGCTGCTACTAACTGAAACAGCATACGACGGACGAATACACGGGGCTTCAGTGTGTAAAAGACATTAAAGTCTAGCATGCGAGCTTATAAAAACTCGTGAAATTTTCCTTTCCCTACTTGTACGATCTAAGTGCCTGGCTAGTGAGAGAACGCTTTGTTATGCTGTCCTCTACGTAGCTGCCTAGGCCTATTGCGAATAACTAAGAATTTTACTTTAATGTGTCGCTGTCATCTATAAATCAACATGTTGAGTTTGTGACGAAATTCAAGTAATCCTTTTAAAGTAACATGCAAAAAAAATATTTTGAATTCACTGCTCCGGCTTTATGACTCCTTGGACAACCGTTTAAAGATTTAACATACTTTTTTGAAATCTAAATATTTTTTAAAAACATTTTGTGATTTGCCGAGAACCTTTTAAAAATAAACAAACAGCTATGTTACAAAGTTTTATAAACTTTATTGAACCACTGTTCCCTATGATGTTTTAAACTTCGTAACTTACCAGTGATATATTAGGCAATACTGGAGTGCACTTCCAGTTTATAAAAATTACTGATTTGTTTACTCAAAATATTTCTATTGCTGTTGACGTTGGATTTTTTTGATTGTTTTGGTTACTAAACGAACACATTCGTAAACACTTGTAATTCTATTTAAAGTTGGTTTATATGTTGTTCAGACGATTCTTTGGTGGAAAATAGTTTGAATATGCTAGCCTAGTTTGTAAGTGTAGGATGTAAGGAACCCATTTTTTCGATGAGGTGAATATTCACCTGACACAGATATAATCATATCAATAATTTAACTAAATTCGAAATCAATTTTTTTTTGTATTAAATGTAGGCTAAATGATAGAAGGTATTGTACCAGAAGAGACAACACATAGGGCTCGGACTCGTTTCTGTAAATGTATGGAAGAACGCACTAGAAGTGGAGTTTGTTCTGCGGCTTCCTTTTGAGTATTCATCTTTGCTGTTTTGGTTGATGTCCTTTCCGAGGTTGGTTAACTAGCCAACAATCTAGTTTTATATTGGACTAGCTGTCCCCCGCGGCTATGCTCGCGAGTATTATTCGTAACTGATAATATTTACTTTAATTGAAAAACCTCTTTGTACACAAGATTGGTACTTCAGTCATCAAGTGTTAGAATGTCCAAGCAACTAGTTGAACTAATTCTGCAGCAGGATAAGTAGCTATAGCTGTCCACGCGAAAAGCAGTCTTAAGTTTGTCCCTGCCACTAACAAAAACTTCGCCTGGGCCTTATTTATAAAACTGCCAATTTGACGTTCTAGGGTAGTTACAGACGTCTAAGGTAAGTGGCTAATCGAATGAGAAACATCTGTTTACCCTATGCACAACCATTGGTGACGGTGCCCTCAATTATATATTGTCAAAATATTCACTTTAACTTTATTGACATTACAAAGTTTCAGAGAGTAAAGGTTCCGCGGAAACGTATTTGGTGCCCCAAACCTGAGATTAGTGAGATGATATATCGTCGGTTTACTGCCAAAAGTGATAATGTCAAAATGAGATAAAATTATAAAAATGCTAGGAATATGTATATGTTGTTCACGAACAATTGCCCAAGTTTAAAGTCTATTCGTCGTTTCGTACTGTTGTGTCACAGTATAGTAACATACCA
>PNEQ01025219.1:0-15490 GCA_003012365.1 Medauroidea extradentata | reverse complement strand
CGAGCGACGTGGAGCACTTGACCGAGCGACGTGGAGCACTTGACCGAGCGACGTGGAGCACTTGACCGAGCGACGTGGAGCACTTGACCGAGCGACGTGGAGCACTTGAACGAACGACGTTGAGCACTTGACCGAGCGACGTTGAGCACTTGACCGAGCGAGCTGGAGCAGCTGTAAAACATCGACCTCGCCACGCATTTGGGTGGATCAGTGTTCGATTCCTGGTCCGGCCATTTCGGTTTTATGGTTTTTTTTCTGTATTCACTTCAGGCTAATGCAAGGACGGTTTCTTTATTCAGACCTTGTCCAATTCCTTTTCGTATCTCGTGTGCTCCCTTACCGTGGTCTTGAGTTGCTGGCGAAGGGGAAACTTAAAAGGGCGTGGTAGATAAATAAGCGCTTAATTCTTCATCTGAGACCTACACTTAAGTTAATATAGAAAAATTGCAAAACAGTAATCCTTGATAATTATATTTGCTAACTTTATGGGCAAACATTTACCCAGAATGATGCATTTGTTAAGCGTGATCTCTTGCAACGCAATTAAATGTACGAGATTTCGGCGTCAGTGTTTGTTCTTCAGATATACGTTAACCGAGAAAAATTATTGCTCAGAAAGTTGGCAAAAGCTATTGTCTAGAATTGCCGTTCTTTGATTTTTTTAAAATGGGTTCGAGAAACCTGCGATTCTGAACTTATGTTTTTAGCGCAGTCATAAAAACCCCAACGTACAAATAAGAATTTGATGAAAACAACCAAATATGTAACAATAGCAGGTACAGGGGGCCGCGGTGGTCGAATGGTCAGATATCCAAAAGCCCCTAGAGGTACAACGGCGGTAACGTCGATCCAGCACGAGTATGGGCTCCGTCATGGCCTCTACGCGCCAAGACACTGAACTTAACGTGCAGTCACTCCATTGTCGGCTCAACTCTATCAGACTCTCAAAAATGTGTGTTGCCTGTCTCTTTTCTACTGTAATGTACCGTGAAGGAATAGTCGTGCTTAAAAATGACAAAATGCCCGTTTCTGCTGCTTTAGCCATCACAAATAAGTTATTTTGAAGAATGTAGTAACCATTACGACACGAATACGTCCTTAAACTACAGACAAACCGACAAAAGAAAACTTTGTGCGACAGTAACATTACAGAGTTTAGCGGTGAGGGAATTAATAGTATTTGTATATCTCACGCATGTATTTTTGTAAAACATAAATGTTAAACTTGTTCGCAATATCAATCTATTAAAACAAACTAGAGTTCTGACTAGGTTTCTAATTTTTTTTAAATCGTCACACCTATTAAAAATGGCTAAAAATGTATTTTCTTCAGACTACTGTAGCTAGAAAAAATACCAGTCTGATTTGTAAAAGAGAAACACTTTACGTTATATTTTTCATAAATAAAATGAACAAGTCACCGTTTAAAGTACCACACGAAAATAAACTACAAAAACAATGTGCCTATAGGCATAGCGTGACAAACTATTTTGGAAAAAGGGAGGGAAAGGACCTCCCCACTCAATGTTTTGGGGAGGAGAGGTGTATTACCTAAAGTATTTTTTGAATGCAAAAGAAATGCAAAAATGACTTTTGCGTGCTTCAATACCTGTGATCACACATGGTCGCTAGCCACGCAAAAAATAATATTTATGACAGTTGCAACGTACGAAATTTTTTTAAAGTACGTAAAATAAATTTTTAAAATTATTTTGAAGTTAATGGGAAGAAATAACGTGCACCCCCTCGTTTTATGCCACCTTCGCTTATGACTGCACTTCAATTTAGTGTTCCTCGTATAAAGTGCTGTTATTGACGTGTTGACAATGCCATTCACATTGCTTCCATTCCTTACTGTCTCCAGCGGATGAAAAAGTGTTACGCATCTCAGACTTAACAGAGAGGTCTTGAGCACTGATGAGAATTAAGTGGATGAAGCAGCGGCGGAATGAGAGAGCATGATAAACGGGGAATGTACTAAGAAAATTCACCAACCAATGGAAACATCCGTCAAGTTGTTCACATGCGAAAAACTAGCGTCCTCACCGTATATCGAACACACATCACTGTGGTGAGAGACGAATCCGAGGAGTAATCCTGTGAGACATCATAAAATGCGCATGTAACGAGTGTAAAAAAAATACTTCGGATTTAAATTCAATAATATTCCGTCAGAAGAATTGTCAATAAGTAAAGAACATAAAAATTAGTATCACACATTAGGAAAAAAAGTGAAAAACAGAAAAACAGAACCAGATAAACGTAACTTTCATTTTCCTGTCTAAATATTGAAAATCGTTTCAAATATTATTTATGGGAAAGTATCAAATAATTCTGTAGTGAATAAAGCCACCGTTTGCTTTCTTTCTGAGGCGCTCAAACATAAAAAAGCATTTCAAAGGAGAATACCAGTTACAACGTGTCAACGTTTGACCCTCGACATATACATACATCCATTCCATATAGCACATCGGATGATTTGATGAGTCGTAAAAACCCACCACGAGGATTACTGCATCCGACGTCTCTCGGAGAAAGACGATGGAAACGGAAAGAAACCGGTGACAGCATGTTTTCTGGGCGAACGGCTTCGAGTTGTCTCGTTCCTGTTATCCGCTATAACGGAAAACCCTCATCCTCGTGGCATCCACGCGACATTATCGGGAACTGTCCCCTCTCGGGCCGGGGACGACCGTAATGCTCCGCGGAGACCCCTGCCGTCACCACCACCGTTACCCGTGCGATACGATACATCGATATGACGTGACCGAGTTCCTCGCCCCAGCCCGCCGATCGATTCTCGAAGGCGCCCTTTGCTGAAAGCCTCTCCTTTCCGAGGACCAGAGTTATTGGTTCCCCCTGAGGCGGGAACCTCGAGCTATAAACACCATCGCCACTGAGAGGTAGGGGAAAAAAGGACGAATACCCCTCTATTCTCTTTCCCTGGGAAGAATTTCTCGCCCGAATAATCATCTCATCTCCTCGAAAGGCACGCTCGGAATTCTAAATTAACTTCCGTTTACCCATCCGCCAACCACTTCAAAAAAATTCGCAGAGAACGTGTTCGAAAAGGTAATTTAGTTATTATACATCAACGGTGTCTGGGTATTTCGTATATAACCGAGTTCTTTATACTAATACTTAAGTACCAAAATGTTATAATTTCCACATTCTCAATCAAACCACGCGAGTGTTTAATTAACTTAAAGTGCCGATGAAACAGAGTTTGGATTGTTTTCCTCTCACTGCTCCATTATCAGTTAATTAAATGTCCTATGTACGTTATTTTACTAATTTATGTATCTCCAATATATATCACATACTATACAGGATGTCCCTGAATAACATTTAAAGATCTTCGTCCCGTTGTTGGGAATGTAGCGAAAAGGTCGCAGAGATGCTGGGAAATACCTTAAAATAGACACAAAAGTTGTGGTCTGTGAGATTCGCATTTTGCTCTGACGTAGTAACAAATAGCAATATGCGACGTCTACAAACGCGTTAAATGGGCCGAGCTGAAAATCCGGGGAGCAGAGCTTGTGTATCGGTTGCATCTTACCAAGGCGATTCCCGTTCGATGACCGGTCGGGGGTCACTCCCAGGATCTCACACGAAGAACTCGTATGTGATGATATCGAATTGAGACGGGATATCAAGGGGAGCTGCAAGTTTTCACTGTTCTTGCATTTCGGGCCAACGCCATAACTGCTTCAGTCACCTCCATTCATTTGTTACCACGCTACGAAGACACCTACGTACTGCCGCCGTCAAACAGGCAACGTTGTACTCCCGTGCCTCTTACTACCGTTACACGAGAACTGGTCATGGAATACATTTCCCGAAATACGCCAATTGTTGCTACTTCAACTCCGATTGCGAACCTTATACCACAACGTGTGTGTCAATTTTCAGGTATTTCCTAGCCTCTGTGGATCTGTGTAACATTTTCCTCATTTACCCTACACAACACGTCGAAGAGCTTTAAACGTTACTCAGGGACAACCTGTATATACATGTATAATATGTTACGTAAATCCTGCATGCTAAGATTTTGTGTCCCTACGTCCCATTATTGTATGAATTTCCATAGACTGCCAATTTACGTTATCTTACTTTCAAGACACAAAATTGCTTATAACTATTTTTTTTTAAACATCCTCGCTTATGTCGAAAGCTAAAATGATCGAAGATTACACACTGCACAGCAATAACCACAAAGAACCTTAGATAAACAAACAATGATCTGATATGCACGAATACCTGAATAATATACGAACTTGGGTTCGCCTTTTTCCACTTCTACACTCTTCATAATACGAAGATTCACGCAAAATTACGGTGCCCCTTCCCCATCCTTCTTTCACTCTCTTTCTATACTTGTTCCTATAAAGATGAACAACTCCTGAGTGTTTTGTATGAGAAGGGCATGGCATCCGATCGGCTTTCCAACTCCTACTTCGAAGAAGTTCGAGGACAGAACCTCTGCGCTCACGTTTCCATCTTCACACTATGTTACTCGGTTACTGAATCTGCGCTACCTTCAAGTAACCTACAATGTCATGCTGAAAATTAAATGAACCAATTCAGAACATTTTCCATTGTAAGGGTAGATCTGAATTGTCCTATGTATCATCCAAGGGGCCTCGGTGTTTGTGGACTTGGACATTGAAATCAGCAAACAAATACTGCGCCAAGAAAGTTAGAAAATAGCATGTCCTCCACTATGAGGTACAGTGTAACCCAAGTATTCGTCCAGCGTTGCCAGACATACTAATATCTTGCTTCCACGCACAAGTATTTTCCCACATGTTACACAATAATACTTGAATTCACGTGGCGTACCAGAACTACGGTACGGGTACGTACCAAAATGTTTGTTTCATGTGCTGAATCTGGCCACGCTGCATTCGTCATACCTGCCCTTGGACATCGGATTGCCACAACACGTAGCGTGATTTGTTACTCCAAATAAAGAGTTTCTATTGTGTTCAGAGTTCAGCGGCGCGCTTTTTAACATTGTAAATGAAGGTCGACATTCCTTGTAGTCATACAAGATCTACGAGTTCCAGCTCATACATAGAATCACGTGTAGCTACGTCTGCTGGCACAACCAGGGCTCGTGCAGACTTCGATTTGAGAGAGGGATGTTTTATGTTGCCGCCTGATAAGCACCGTTCCGTTGCTGCCGAATTGCATTGAAATTACCAATGGTCAGTCAACGTTTGGAAGCAGTAAAGAATCAATATCCGTAATATGGCAATAAATTTTTCGTGTCAGTTATTTGAGTGATTCGGAACGATTAACAGAGATGAACACATGGATAAAAGACAACTAAGTAAATACCATTTCGCAACGTGTTAAAAAGCTTATAAGAATAATATTTCATGGAATTATCCGAAAAAGTGCTTTCTAAAAACACACCAATTCATATATTCAATTTTAAGTTGTTTTTCATTGGCTATTTCGGGAAACGTTCTCAATGTTATGATAAGCTACATAGAAAATATGTTCAAAGGTAACACCACGAATATTTGAATGTCCACACATATTTTATGACGCCAGGAGTTTTGAATCTCGCGCCCATGTCTATAATACAACCATATGTTCTCCCGAGTTCAAATTAATTCAGTAGTCTCGGTAATCTTCCTAACATTGCAACCATGCAGCGCACGTGACCTACGATGCTCGTCAGTAGTATCGAAACGGTATGTGTGAGGTTACTGAGATTAATGAACCCGTGAAATTAACCACATCCCCACGCGCTGTGAAGAGTGTCAAAGAAATGCTAGCGCATTCAAAACCACTCTACGTGCAATCGTTACATGCCCGATTTGTTTCCGTCCTCAATTTCCATTTGTGAGCATTCTGAGAGAATGAAAATGTGTGTGGCCTTTGGAACGCATCAAAATAATTAACCTGCCATGAAAATACAAGGTTGCCGTTTTAAGACATGTACACGGAAAGTTGCCGATTGGAAGACTGCACGCCAATTACGCTTACGCATAGAGACGATAAAGCCAAGTCGTGGGAACGGAAGTGTGTACCTTCGTGTCTTTGCGTTCCCATGCGTAGGCGGAACTCCAAAGTTGTTTTCTTGTTACCTAAACAGTCTCAAGACCCAATTAAATAAACAAAAATTAATGTTATATTTAACATTTGGAACTTAATTAGCAACAAACTTGAACAATTATGAAAAAAAAAAAAAAAAAACATTGCAAGTGAATCACTAACACAAAAACAAAGAGAATCAACGATTTGAACACTGGATTTAAATGAACCAGTAACCTCGTAAGCTTTGCGAGCTCAGCGACGAAGGCACTCAACAAAAATAGTTCCTGCGTGGACTCTGGAAGTAATTTACAGAGGCATAAATGGTGGGTAACCTTACAAAGCGACTTCTGACAGACAGTTGTATTTCACCGGTTGTCTTCCGTCTGACTATAGCCGTGTTCGAATCTGCTAGATTGTGAGTGATATTTAGGTACCCAAATCTACCACGTGCCCAATTTAAGGGCCTACAAATTTGGGGACTTGGGGTTGAAATTTGCGTAAAAATATAATACCTATTTACTTTGGTAATAATTTTCGTATATTGCAATTAAGATAAATTGCTAGTATAGATCGTTAATACGTTAATAACATTTTTCTTGCAAGGAGAGTAACTTAAAAAAAATACGTAGTTGCTATATATATTTTCAAAGATGTTTACAAAAACTAACCTGCTTGAACTAGCTGCACTGTCATTGTTACGTGTCTAGAGCCGGTAAATCACTGCAGCTTAGTTGTGTTGTAAACAAATAAATGCAAGCAAATAACTAGGTTCATACTTTTTTTTTAAATATATTTCTAGCACAGTACTACATTTCTTAGGATTTTTTTTTAGAATTTAATTAAACTTTGTACCAAAGCTGACTTTACTTTCTTGTATTTCGTTCAACTTGTGTACATATTTTAAATATGGCGGCCATTTTAATATTTTTCTTATAGTATTACGTACGTTAGGAAATATTCTCCAGAATTTCATAAAATTTAGTATACATGTACAAATTAGTAAGCTGACTAAACTTTTGTATGTTTTATACACCATGTGTTAATTTTTCCATAAATGCGACCATTTTTATATATAGTTGACATAACCGAGAAATTTTTTCCCGGATTTTTAATTAACTCACATACACAGCTCGGAAATCTGACTTGATTTTTGATTGATTTCTTCGTTAACTATATCTTAATATCTTCAAAACGGTAGTCATTATTTAATATTTAGAATAATTTGACATGTGAAGAAATATTTATTTTCGAATTTTACTTAACTTAGTACACATATGCTATAGGCCGTTCGGAATAAAGTGAACACTAAATATTTAACCTTTGAAAAATATCACTAGATGTTACTACATATAATTCAACATTACCGATAGTCACTTTACTGCTTGTATGGTTGGCAATGAAATAACACAACATAGTTCCGTGTTTATTCGTATTTAAATACAACAATACTGAAACAAAATCAACCGACAGCGATATAATTGTATTTTATATAATTAATAAACTTATTTTTTTATCAAACTGTATAGGTACCTATCGACTGGAAAATGTATCTTACACGCGCAAACATAAAGTGACGTGTCCCAGGAGGTTAGACTTTTCCCATCGTTAGTCGTTACACGCGGAAAAATACGAATTGGTTGGAAATAGATCTTTAGCAGGGCTTTTTCGAGTGCTCACTTTATTCCGAACTGCCTATATTTATCATACTGGTTTGACTTGTATATTTCGTTTTTATAATTGAGGCAATTTTTATGTTTTAGCATAATGATATATGAGGAAATATTTTATTCCAAGTCCATTAACCTTGGCACGCATATCCTACTTAGTTGACTGAACTTTTGTGTTTCTTTCATACTTTTGTAATATTTTGAATACGGCGGCAATTTTTTATCTTTATGATAGAAAGACCTCTCAGAAAATGTGTTCCCTAATTTTACCTAACCTGTTACGCGTATATTATTCAGTCTTATCTTTGGCATATTAATTTTATCATACGTTAAAATTAATATTATTATTTATTATTCCGAGATGAACGTAAAATGTTTTCACTTTCAGGGTTAATTGCACCCACGTTAAGGAAAGTAGGCTTACCAGTTATGCTGGATACTTCTTGTTATTACTGAAAGCAATAATTTTTCTGCTGAACATTTTGCTATTTTATTTTTAATTTCAGGTTTTAAACTATTATACAATTACTGTCATATTATTAAAAATGCAAACTTTATATACACGTAAGAGAACTGGGTGGCTCAAAACGTTTCTTTTGAGCAAGACCTGCAAATCACGAAAATCGATCTTTGGTATTTTGATTAACCACAGATAATCTACTTGTCAAAAGTACCGTATGCTTCACTGACTAACCTCATAACGATATTTTGTACGTAATAATGATATACGGGAATAAAACAGAATTAATTGCAACGCGTTATTTACGGCCATGCCCTAAAAGCTTCCAAAATAGTACTGGAAGTTATTAACCCATACACAGTAAGTTATAGTACACTTACCATTCTTCGGTTTGTAAAGAGAGCAACTTGACAACCGCTACTATACAAATTTGGTAACATGAGCATTACATTTGACTGTTTGCTAAATATGTATAGGAAAGCTACAATTGATGTATGGGAAACAATTCTACCATACCGTAAAGTGAGGATACTTTGCCCTTGCCTGGCTAACTTTGCACCACGTAATTAATTTCAATTCAATTGAAAATTTCAAGAAACCCTTTACGTTCAAGTGTAGTTAATTACTTCTGCTGTGAATGGAGAATTTCGTATGTTAAAAAAAGGTTCAAACATTTAATTTAAACAATAAAATAGTGGTGCAAAGTAACCCTAAAATTTGGCAAAGTATCCCCACCTTACGGTACCTATTTTATTAATACTCCTATACATCGGCACAATAGATTTACAAAAAAAATTTTACCGCGAGTTTCAGTTGCAATAAAGGTATAGTAGCAGTTTAGATATAATGCACATAAAAAGCGAAAAAAAAAAAAAAAAGAAAAGAAAAGAAATCGCGTGCTGTTCAACTGAAAAAAAGGGGGGGGGGGGGGGACTTGTGATACTAAGAGCGTACAGAAGAATTTTACAATCAGCAGTCTTGCGGAACAAATTGCACGAGTTCTAGCAATTTTTTATTCCGCACGAGATCCGGTTTCTTCGTTCTCCAATTCAAAGTGCCTTCCATTCTTCCTGTGCGTTTAATGTAAAATGCACGGCCTTGTCACTGAGCGTATCGTTTTTATTTCACCACTTCTCTTGACTTTCTAGTTCATGTTGGGTCCTTTAAGTGTACTTGCAGCAATATTATTATCTATTAAACACGATCAAGTGGAGAAAAAAAGCGTAATTTTTATTTGTGTGAAATAAAGTTAGTTTTGTAGATGTTACTTAGAAGTACGTTTCCGTCTTCAAAAAAAAATTGTTCAACCAGTTTTCTCAAGATGGGATTTCAAAGTCAAAATGTCAGTGTTTTCCGTTCTTATCCATTGCGAAAACCAATTAACACAATGAAATAAAAACAAAATCGTATTGAAAGTACATGTAGCGGTCTACTTCTTGACATATATAAAAACCCATTAAAATTTTTTTTTTGTATTAAAAAAAATTCTGAAATTTTTATTTAAAAAAAGTACTAAATTTTGACTCTGAAATGCCATCATGGGAAAATGGCCTGAGCTATTAATTTTTTGTAAGGAAAAAAATGCACTCCTAAGTAAAGTATACTATTTCATAAAAATACAAAAAATTAAATATTTTCCCCGCTAGAACGCCCTTAAATTTCTACATTTTTTCGCGATATTAAATTTTTACGCCTAAACGAAAGCAGATATAAAAAATCTGTCTGGCAGTTTTGTTTAAAATCGTCTTCTCCATGTTGGCTGATTTTTTTCAAAGCAGTAAATAGTATTGATTTAACTAATTACGTAATCAACTAAATTCTGGTTTATAGTCGACTAAATCAACTAAATTATGGATTTTAGTCGAAACAATGTAATTTATTGCTTTGAAATAAAAATAGCTATCACGGCAAAAACCATCTGAGACAAAACTGCCAGACAGATATGTGATATCTGCTTTCGTTTAGTTAAAAATAATAATAATAATAATAATAATAATAACTATCGTAAAAACAATAGGAAGTAAAGATCATGTTCTTAAGGGTGCTGCATATTAAATTATGTAGATGTGGCTCAATACATGTCGAAACTACATACATGCCAAAACTGTTTCCTTCATCTTGGTGCTGCCCATATTCAGGATCTTTAACCCTGTTTTAATACCTTTCAAAACTGCAAGGTACAGAGAGCAAATAAGTATTTTCATAACCAAAAATTACAAAAACTACTCAATATTTTTCAAGCATTTTTAATTCCTGTAGAAATATTTACTCATCTCAACGCAGGAAATAATTTTGTTTCTTTAAGCGATATCGCGAAAGGTGACCGAACGACACCGAATATAGTTTAACATGTAAATTGCAACATTCATGCTGCGTATTTTATAATTAATGTAGTGAGACATTGACATTTAATTGAAAACAACACTTTAAGATGCATTATGTGTGTAGTGAATTATAGAAAATTAAGGTAAGATATAAAAAAATTATCGACAAATTAAATAGCGATATCATGACATCCAAGCTCTAAGGCGCTTCATTTTTGAATGTATAAGAATATTGCTAAATGGTTTTACTCTCAACGTTGGACAGTTACAATTTTTGCGTATTTCATTTTATTTAGAAAGGAAGCTGCGGAGGTATCTTACAACAAGTAAAAAATTAGGTTGTGCAGACAAATATAACGAACAAGTTTTATAAATCCTTACTCATCTTACTTGTATGCGGTGTTTGAATTTCCTGTCTTCATACTATTTCACATTGCACTCTTTGAGAGTGCGTGGCAGGGCCGCTGTTGCCGGATGGTCAAACCATTCGCCTCCCACCAAGGCAATCCGGGGTAGGTCCCCGGATTTTCGCATGTGGTAATCGTGGCGGACGATGCTGCTGGTCGACACGTTTACTCTGAGATCTCCCATTTCCTTCGCCCCTTCATTCCGGTGCATCTCCATACTCGCCTCATTTCACCTATCACCTGCGCTAAAGACCTCGCTGTTGAGCGCTGACCAAATTCTCTCTCTCTCACTCACTTTGAGAGTGAGTCGAGTCTCTTTCACTTTACTGCGTCAGTGTGAAACTAATGTAGTAACATCATCTAGAAATGCAGTCGCTAAAAATTAATGACATATTTTCCAGATCGTACGCTAAAGTGAACAAAACTCTACCACTCCCAAAGTAATACGTTTATCATGGCAGAAAACAATTTTTTTTTATTAATACACGCACAACAAAATTCTAAAATAATGTCTTTATACTACAAATTGAACTTCCCGGGCAGATAGTTAAAGCCTATACACGTGCACAAAGTAAAAGCATCGTAAGTATACAAATTTCAAAACATTTTAAAATTTCGTAACATTACAATGGTTCAAGAGTTTTAATTTAACGCATATACTTCGTATGATAGTACAGAACTAATCTGAACAGCATGGAGATATACAACGAATAAACCTACATGTTAGTAAATTGTACTCGCGAGACATCTTTGAGTGACGCAGAACATCTGTTAACAGCAGGCGCGCCTGTGCACTGGGCTTGACGGGCACACGTTGAGACTGCTGCTAACAAGCGTGAAGGCTTGCACGCAATAAAGGCACACATGACGACAGTTACAAGCTTAAACAATAGAACTCAAAGATTTGTTCCTCATATTGGTTTATATAAAAACACACAATAATTCACCAAATAACCGCTAGCAGTTTTAATACATTCTCCACACCGCTCATGCTTAAGTGAAAGATACGTAGTTTAAGATAGTTACTTTAGCATTTTCTGTAATAAATTAATCCATTCATTCAACTGGTGAAAAGGTAATAATTTTATGAAGTAACTGTACTTCCGCGACTACAGGTCCCAGTAAGCAATTGTAATCGCGAAGGGTATTGTACCGAGCGGTATTTGATGTAGGGTCTGACCGACTTTTGGTGGAGTCATTCATACGTTTAGGATGTCATCTAATATAGGCCGTTCGGGATAACTGAGCACTGTACATAATTTACTGCCTGTAGGTTGGCAGTGAAGGTTCTGTGTATTTGCATATTTATGTACAATACCAAAATAAAATCAACCAAAATCGAAAAACTTTTATTTAATAAAGTTTTTTTCTATAAAACCATACAGGTTCCTACCGACTGCATAATTTACCTTCCACGCGCAGACATCAGTGACGTGTCCATATGGGTTAGGCGTTTCCCGTCGTTTGCAGTTACGCACGGTAAGATACGAAATGGCTGAAAATAGAACTTCAGCAGGGTTTTTTTTTAGTGCTCACTTATCCCGAACCACCTAGGTTATTACCTTCTGAGTGTGCCTACAATACTGGCCATACATTCGCTTTTTATGTAACGTTCTCTGAAAATGGAGGAGAGATGAGAGATTATGGCTTTACTGCCTTTAACGAGTTTTAAGAACTGATGAGGGTGAAGTGAAGGGCCAACATATCATCCATTCCCGAGCCAGGATTCGAACCCAGGGCTCTCGAACCGCAGACCGGCGCTTAATCGACTACGCTTTCGGGGGCCGGTTCTGAAAATGGGCACTGTGTTCAAACGTGTTGTAAAAAATAGTTGAGTATTGTTTAAACGTCTCGTAACTATGTCCCTTTTTTTACTTAAGTTTTTATGAGTGGTCTTTGGAATAATACTCCTCACATCATTATGTAGCCGCGCCGAGTGGCTGCACATCTTACGCCGATACAGATTTATTTGAAAACTGCGTTAGTGATATCTGCTTATAGCCTATACAAATTTACAATTTTTATAACTGTTGCAGGTTCTTCAGTAATCTTTAAACCGAAAGATTGGTGTTTGGTCCTTTTTAGGTAGGTATAATAATCTTTTTGTAGGACCTTGACACAAGTATAAACGTGTATAACATAGATGCGCTATATCGGCGAGTAGACTACACACCTCAGTGACTTGCAGCTAGAGACTAGCGTCAGGCGTAATGCGTGGGCTGTGTAGTCCTTAGCGCTCCATACTTCTAAGCCTCTAACACGCAAAATACACCTACCTAGGCGGACACCTTAAGAGCCCGCATCGCTCATCTTGCTGCATTGTTCTTCGTGTAGTCCTTGTTCAAGATTAGTACATTAATGTTAAAATTGGACACTGAACGTAGCTAAATGCACTACGCTTATTATATATCAACAAACATTATTACTAAATATTTTTAATATTGCAGACATCATATTTTTCTCTGTTTAATGAAACAAATAACAGTAAGTAAAGATCCTTGATTTTTATACGAAAATGAACCCATTCCTGCACAAAGGATAACTCATCCTCGTAAGGTTGGTTGGACCTTATCACATTCCTTGTTGAAATTACTGACGGTTTGTCGAATATCGCAGTTCAGAATAACTGTTTAATATATGTGATTAAAGCTCTTTACTAAAAATACATTACCATGCGATTGACTTATAGGCCACGATATATGTGAAATTGTTTCCTATAATATTAAAACGCTTTAATAGAACATTTTAAATAAATTCAATGAAAATAATTTGATACGTGTTATAAATGATAAATTCTACGCGTAGTGCGTGATTCCGAGACGTTAAGCTAGTTTGCGCCCGAGGCAAGAACTTGCTCTGGGGCTCCCTGTCCCCTCAACCCTCCCCACACGCGTTTTGGTCTTTCTGACATCTTCCGTCGAAAGTTAAATAAAAATATCTGTCAGTTTAGCGTTCCCTTTTCCCCCGGCGCCCGGGACACATGTCACATCCCCCCCCCCCTCGCAATTCCACTTTAGTTCGTCTCAGAGAGACTGTTAGGATGGCCGTCTGCCCAATCCGCCTGACAGCGTGCAGAGCTACAGCCGTTACTAATTTTCGCAAAAAACTGCTCAGCATATTTAAGTAACGTCTTCTTAGAAAAAAGCCAACGAATTTTACAGGGGTGTACACACATCTGCACCTACAGACTAGAGGAAAGGCGTGATGCGCGTGGTGTGCCGTCCTTATCGATTCCGCACTTCTGCGCCTCGAATACGCTCAATTATCTTCGCCCAGGCGGTCACCAGGGCGGTCACCAGGGCGTTCACGTGGCAAAACTTCAAAATTTTATATTTACTTGACATAGTGTTAGTTTTATAGACGTTACTTGTGACTACATTTTTCACATGTTAATATTTTTAGCTCACATAGTTTCCCCGTAGCGGCATGCCAAAGTCAAAATTTGCAAGTTACAGGAACATAGGTTTAACAAAAACCAAGTAACTTATTCAAATTAAATAATTTACACTGGAATTTGATATTTTGGGCACTATGCTAAAAAATTTAAAAACACAAAACGACGTAATTTTGTCTTTTTTTTTTTAATTGCCATAAACGAGGTAAATTTTCGTCATTTTCGGTTTTTTTTTTTTAAGTACAAAGGAATTACATTGTGTATTTTTAAATATTTTAGCATATAGCCCATATTATCTAATTTCAGTGTAAATTATTTCATTTGAGTAAGTAACATTCGTTAAACCTATGATCCTGTAACTTGCAAATTATGACTTTGACATGCCGCTGTGGGAAAACTATGAGAGTTAAAAAATTTCTACTACAAGTGGAAAATGTAGTCATAAGTAACGTCTATGAAACTAATACTACCCCAAGCAAATATAAAATTATGAATTTTTGCAATGTGAACACCCTTAAAAGTATTCCAGAGAGAAAAAAAAAACCATAATTTTATGTTTGTATGAAACAGTGTTAGTTTAGTAGACTTTACATGGGAGTATATTATCATTTTATAAAATAATTAGCTCAGCCAGTTTTCAATAATGGCATTTCAAAGTCAAATTTTGCTTGTTTTTAGTTCATACACCCCCCGAAAACCATTCAACATAATGAAACTAAATAATTCACAGTGAAAGTACATTTCACTGGCTAGGACTTTACGTATATAAAAACCCATTCAAATAATATTTTGTATTAAAAAAAATTATGAAATTTGGAATTTTCTTGTTACTTTTAGAATTATTCTAAATACAAAAATATTTTGTATTTTGTTTTTATATACTAAAAGCCCTAGCCTGTAACATGTACAGTGTGTTTCGATTCAACACAGAACTGGCAAGTGGGCTGCCTACCAACCCGCAACCGGCTTGAATTCTGCTCGCGGCGCGCTAGCGATGGAGCTACGTTCGATTTCACTGGTTGCCGCCTTCTTACGCAGCATTCTAAACGGTTTAACTCTTTCAACATATATTTACACAGACTTTGGAATATGTTTCAACGATTTCTGCTTCAGATCTTGTTATTTAACGCTTCTGTTAATCACTTTTACGAAATATTTCTATAAAATAAACGTTTCTGAACTACATG
>PNEQ01025218.1:0-15488 GCA_003012365.1 Medauroidea extradentata | reverse complement strand
CTCCGGCGACGATCTCCACGAAGGGTGGACGCGTCTCGCGGAGCCACCGCGGTCGATTGTAGTAAGCCGCGTATATAGAGAGACTCCGGCGACGATCTCCACGAAGGGTGGACGCGTCTCGCGGAGCCACCGCGGTCGATTGTAGTAAGCCGCGTATATAGAGAGACTCCGGCGACGATCTCCACGAAGGATAGACGCGTCTCGCGGAGCCACCGCGGTCGATTGTAGTAAGCCTCGTATATAGAGAGACTCCGGCGACGATCTCCACGAAGGGTGGACACGTCTCACGGAGCCACCGCGGACGTTTGTGGGAAGCCGCGGAGAAAACCGACTTCTGCTGCAACCTCCACGAAGAGAGGACACGGGTTGATTCGCGGAAATTCGCGGGAAGCCGCATATAAAACTGATTCTGGCCGCGACTGTCACCAAGAGTGCGATATTCGCGGGAGGTCGTGGTTAAAAGCCTTAAAACGATACTCAGTATAGCATATGATCTCTCGTGGGACTGACGGAATAAGTTCAGGGTTCCGAAGTATCGAAGTACATAAACGGATGGTGTTTTTAATCAATAATAATAGATTCCCAAACAACATTGAAAGATAGAGGATATATCACGCTGCTGTTAACATTATTTATTCTGTGACCAGGTGTTGTCTGTTTGAGTACTCAAATATTCTTGGAGGCTAGCATGTATGACTGTGAACCAGCGAATTTTTCCGGTCTCTAGTTATTAGTTAATGAATTAAAAACACCTAATTAACACACTTTATTTTTATTTTAAATTTTAATAAACGACGATTTCTGTGGAAGAAAAAAGCTCAAGGAGCAATGTAATTGTTTCAACGATTTCGATGAATGCGCGCGCTTTCAAACAGTAAACAAAATAATAGTTCTTCTTTTTCTATGTCGTAGGATATCGCCTGAAAACGCAAAATTTGAAACTCTTGATACACCACCACATGAATAGCACCTATAGCTGAACTAAAATATAGGGATAGTGCATAACAAATGCAGTTCTGTACAGATAACATTCTGTGTGGTTTATTTATTTCAGATGTATGTAAATATTAAGAGTAGCTACTCATCGTGTACCGGCCAAACGATTTATTTGAGAGATATTGTTTATTAATTAAAGTGTTTATATACTCGTTAGAAGTAGTCCTGTGTAAAATTTTCGTTTGGTCACGTTATTTTGGGTTAGTTAAGGTAAACTTATCTAACATTAGGTTATGTAAGATTAGGTTACTTTTATATATTATATATTATAGTATATATTATAATATTACCTATATTAATGTAAAATAACTTAACGATTTTTTTGCGTACTATACTATAGAAACATTTTTCATCAATGAACTGTACCTCTACCAACAGTTCGGCCGGAACACTATGAGTAGCTATTCTTAATATTTACCCAGATGTCATCGAATTCGAACACTTTACAGACATGATAACATTCGTTTGGCACGATTCAGGAAAGTATTTGTAGGAAAGGGTAAATTCCGCAGGTTTTGTGACATACTGGCTAGATTGCAGTGCGCGCTGTGCACACTGCATTGCTGCTGCACGTAGTTATTTGACGTTTGACTGCATGCAGCCCAATTATGAAGCGTTTTAAGTTGCAGGTTTTCTATTCGCTCGGAGCAATACACGATGTGTAACTTAGTATGAAGATAGCCATGGTTTTGTGGCCGGAAGATTGTCATTTCGTTTGGTTTCAAAACTTATGTGCACTTCTGTAACTCTTCTACGTAGTCAAGTGATTTGATGTTTTAAGGACGTGGTTCACCTCAGTTTTCAACGTCATTTTTTATTTTTATATTTGAACCAGATATTTTTTCTTAATTTAGATATAAATTGTGATTAAATCTTCCTCTTAGGAAATTTTTGTATCTCTCATAGTTTTTTCGTAATGAGTCGTAAACGTCAAAATATGCACTTAATATATTATGAACGCCACTAAAACCAACTGACATACCAAACAAAAAATTCAGTTGGTTTTAGTAGCGAACATAAAAATGTAAAGTGCAAATTTTGACGTTTACGACTCATTAAGCAAAAACTATTAGAGGTACACAAATTTCCTAAGAAAAACATTTAATCACAATTGATGTCTAAAATAAAAAAAAACATCTGGTACAAATAAAAAAATAAAAAATTACGTTGAAACCTGAGGTGAACCGCGCCCTTACTCTCGCGTGTCTTGGGAGTCCTGCTGGCAAATCTTAAACATATGATGCCACAACATTAATATTCTGTTTCGCGCCGTCCAATGAAAGGCCACCATGAAGCATAGCTACTAATAGAACGTAAAGGCATTGGAGCAAAATGTTGTAACAATCTTTCCGCAACAAACTCGTAAAACTATCTATGAATCGAGTTCATGTTACAAAATACGCTTAAATGCACACATATTAGAAGTCTCTCTTGTCTCGAAATTTATTTTCAAGTTTCACTGGTCACATACGTGTATGGAAAAAGCAAACTACTCGTTATCGCTGCACAAGAGATTTTACATTTACATTAGCAAGTCCTTTTTTTTTTATCTGCCTGGTTGACTGCTGCGAGTTATGTATATGACCTACATCTGCTCTGTTATGGTTTATGGTCGACGACCGTCATAAAATTGACTATGGCCAATTAGTAGACTTGTAAAACTCTAAATATTAGACTACGTTTAAATTCAAATCGTCGCTTTGAATATTCAGTAACGTAACCTATTTTCAGGAAACTTGATTAAATTACAGAGAAAAGAAATTCAGTTAAGTGATTTTTCTTTCGGTCTACAAAGTAAGCCGCTATTTCCTTCTAAACACGCAATGTTGTAAGTGGAACAGGTAATCATAAACTCCAATCAACGTTTACGTCATATTCCTCATATATAGTAATTCTGCAAATAAAGATCCGGAAATCTCTTGGTTTCAACGACCTGCTAGCTATACTCCAAAGTCCTTTTTATTCTCTGTCTTCATCTAACTGCTCTCTGGCTACAGCTCCATTGAGTATCCAGCAAGGGATTTACCATGTGCTTTCATGTTGATATGCTATTGGTTGAAAGTTATCAAGGTTTAGTTTAATAGTGACCGCGCAGTGGCTGGAGCAGTCGACTCCTATCCAGGCGATCCGGGTTCGATTCCCGGCTGGGTCGATCTCCGGACTTTCGCATGTGGGAATCGTGGCGGACGATGCCGCTGGAAGTGGGGTCTTCTCGGGGATCCCCCGTTTCCCACGTCTCTTCATTCCGACGCTGCTACATACTCACATATGCTACACACAAAGCTGGCTTGAAAATTGCGTATTTCGTTCATTCTGTGTTCGTATTTTCAAAATGGTCGTCTTTTTAAATTTTTAGTATGGTATGACTTATCTGATGAATTATTTTCAGGAATTTCATCACACGTGGTACATCCTTAATACTTATAAAGCTGACATGACTTCTGCCTATCTCATTCATCGCTCTGTAATATTTTGAAAACGGCGGCCATTTTTTATCTTTATGATAGGAAAACATCTCAGAATTTTTTCCCCCTCAATTTCATTAAACTGGGTACTGGTATATAACTTAGTAAGTTTACATATCTTTAGTATATTTAGTGTATCATTCGTCTAAACCATTGTTATAATTTACTATTCCTAGAACTACTTTAACTTTCAGGGTTAATTTGCACCCACTTTAAGGAAAGTTATGCCGCAACTTTCTTTTTTGAAGTGCCAAGTGCAAAGGTCGACGCAGCATCCCATAGCCGTCTTCAGTAGAAGACCGCGGCCTTAGATTTGGCAACCCTGCACACAAGGGTCATTTTAACACTTAGTTTAACTAAGGTTAATTCTACTACAGGTTAGAAAGAAAATACGTTTTCTTATGGGACAGCTTGGCACAGGGAACATTTCTGCCACTAGTTTCGCTTCGATCGCTAAGAGACCAGATAAATGCGAAACCGCAGTAAAATTAAATTTAAATAAACTTGGAAATTATATTTGTCATTTAATTTAATTTTAAAGTGACAAGAAACCGATTTCGCGTTTTAAATTATCAACTTAATAAATCTTAAAATTTAGGAACGCTCTGTGATTGGTCAGTTTGGTGCATTAGCGATACCAGCGCTCAAGTGGCAGAAATTTTCCCTGTGCCAAACTTATAACACTGATCTTTCTAACCTGTAGTAGAATTAACCTTAGTTTAACTCTCCGAAGGCAATGGCTGTACCTGATTCGTTACACTGCCCTGCATACCGGCTCATCAGAGGATGCCACTGTCGTTGGCGAGACAAAAGAAGTGTTAAAATGACCCTTCCTGGCAGTGTTGCCAGATCTAAGGCCACGGCCTTGTACTAAAGACGACTATGAGCATGCGCATCACGCCTCATCCTACCCTCTAGGCGGTAGGCCACTGAACTTAAGCGAAGTCTTCTCGCCAACAACGCACATCTATGAGATAGTCAGTTGTGACCCATTCTATCAATTTAAGACGTCATGTTTGAAATAAAGTGTTGTTGTACCTTTTCATTTCACCAATTTTGCCCGCGAGAAAATAAGCTATAAGAATAAATGTGTGACATGAAAAAGGCTCGAGTAATATCCGTCAAATGCTGTTCGTAAGCAGACGTCAGCAACGCACTTTTGAGCAATTTTCGAATGAACTTGAGTCTGCAGAAGCCTTGCACACCTCTAGGCGGCCTAAGCAGGCGGCCCCCTTAAGGGTGTTCACGTAACAAAAATGCATAATTTTATATTTGCACGACATTGTGTTAGTTTTATAGACGTTACTTGTGACTACATTTTCCACTCGTGTTTTTTTATATTGCTCTCATAGTTTTCCCATAGCGGCATGTCAAAGTCAGGATTCCAAGTTACGGGAACATAGGTGTACGAAAAAATTAAGTGACTTACTCGAATGAAATAATTTACACTGAAATGAGATATTTTGTCAATATGCTACAGATAAATATATTAAATAAAAAATTTTCGAAACCACCGACTCACAGGAAACTTAACTTCGAATCGATCAGGCCAGCAGAAGTTGCTCACATCGCTTCAGCAACTATAAAAGAGCTGATGATTTTCAAACGGCTGAACAGATTTCGTTGAATCATTGCTAAGAACAATATCGGTCAAATCACCTTTCAAACAAAAAAAAACTAAATCAAAACAGGTTCATCCGTTTAGGAGCTACGATCCGGCAGAAGCTTTTAACTATTCCTAAAAATACTTATTTCTAGAACAGTTATTTATGGATATTGACAAAATTGTTCACGTCATCTACACAGATCCCAATGGCAGCAAAATTTGTTTCCCAAAACAGACTCTGACGTCAGAGGGCATGTACTGTACTCGTCGATTGAGGCACTGTATTTAGGGAAAACTTGTTAGTAAATCGGTTATATAGAAACCGGTCAGTCAAAAATATCCGACGTGAATTTTTTAAGAAATTCTGGGACAGACGGATTGTAGACAAATTTTATTTGCTTAATATTATTCTTAAGTCTACGAAAATTTCGTATGCAATTCTGCACTTTATGAAGTCTTTCATACATATTTTTGGAAGCTAAAGGAAAATTATTTTTTTATAACTAACTTGTCCAAAATTTTACCAGAAGCCCCGTAACGTGTCTTTCTAAACTTGACTGTAGACTAAGCGACAATTGCTAGTTGGGTAGATGTAATTTTTCTGCTCCGAAACGGTCTTATAAAAGGTGTTTTACTCGTACATCCGTGATTACGAATATTGGCTTTATAGGACTAATGTAAATTTTGTAAGACTTTCATACCCGAAATACCTAAGGAAGTTTTACTGATAACTTAAAATTGGCGCATAGTCTAGTGATGCATAACACCGCCAAACTATGAATAAAACACTTGATCCTGGATTCGAACCAGATCACGTGGAGTTCTAACTGTTTCTTCAATTTCTCCTGACAATGAATGCTGGAATGCCGCCAAGGCACGATGAGGATTGGCGCGCGTTACCCATTGTTTGATACACTGTGTGGCCCAAAAAAAGTTATATGTAGAGATGATGTTTGATGACGAGAACTGTAGAGTGGAAATTCTGAATTATCTTAGTGTCGAATGACACAGAATTGAATTAATTACATCAAAATTAAATATGTGTCACTGCCTATGTTTTGCTGTAAAAGCTAATTTTCCTAACATTTTTTATGTTCGTCGAAAGATTACATGTCTCATATGTACGAATGTAGCGCTGTTTGCTTTTACTCGAAAACATAATTTTGGCACTTAGATCATTTAGAATTTCTGCACTACAATGTCTTATGCCAACATGCCTTGATATCACTGCAGTTTCTTGTAACATAAATGACTTTATGTGTCGACGTTGCTGTTCATTTCACATAAACCTCTAAGTCGGTGAAAATCTGCAGGCAGATCCGAAAAGATCCAAGGGAGATCGAAACATGATTGTGTCTATTTATTGTTAAAAATTGGTAAGATGAAATTTTAATCCTAACCTTTGTGGCCACCCGAGGGTAAAAAAAAAAAAAAAAAAAAAAAAAACATCTGTGTTTCGATCTTCTTTGGTTCTTCTCAGGTAAGTGCAGGTGTATAACCCAAGAACCAACTTACGACAGTCTTCAGATTTTAGCAGACTAAGGGCCGCTTTAACCAACTTGTGTTAAGCATTTAACATTTGTTAAAGAGAATTAACAGACGATTTAACGTGTAAAATCTTCTTTTAACCCTCTCTAACAAATGTTTAATGCTTAACAGAGGTTGGTGAAACCGGGTCTTACAGGTTGGCGTGAAAGTAACATCAACGCCGAAACCTTCATAGTCACAGTCAAGTAATACACACAATAGAGATTATGGTTAACCGCGGGAAAACTTGACTGTTTGCTGGGTTTCAACGTGCGTTCAGCCTACCATAAAATTACTGGCTTACTCATGTACGTGGAGCTGTTAATCTATACGACTGAGCCAATAAGAATTCCGCTCTTATATGCAGACAACTACGGAGTGTCAGACTGTATTGCCCAATCATACATACGGCGAGAAACTACAGCGTTTTCAAGAGTATGTCGGCACAAAAAAATTCGCGATAGATCATCATCACTTACAATACATGATCGGATAATAACTATAATAATTGTCTAGGCAGGCGTGAAATATTACACTACTATAAAGCTTATTAGCTCCGTCAAATAGGGTAACAGCATAATGTCCAATAGTATAGACACAGCTTCCGACATACTGAAAGTACGTTGAAACCCAGTAAACTTCATACATTTGACTTTCATACATTTTTTGCAAGAAACGTATGGAAGTGGAGGCCTGCCTGAATCAAATTTTGAAAATGATTACATAAAAGTAATCTTTTGAAAAGCTGTTTTTAAAAATAGGCAGTTAATTTATATCCTGCAGGGATAATGCTACTAGGATATGTTACTGTCGTACATATTTGTTATTGTTTTCTCGGCTTAAATTATATTATATTACCATATCTTTGATTATGCAATTTTTTATGTCTTGTATTTAACTGAATATTTGTAATTTGGTGAAGTATAAATAAGGTTATTAGTAGAGATGATGGTATATCGCGAAAATGTTTTGTACCAACATAGCCTTGAAAACACTGACACAACGTAGCTGTCTACGGACCAATAATATGCATAAAATATTATAATAGCGGTATTCTTATTGGCTCAGTCAAATAGGGCAGTAGCTCCACGTACAAGGAAAAGCCAGTAATCTTTTGATAAGCTGAACGCACGTTGAAGCCTAGCAAATAGTCAAGTTTTCCCGCGATAAACCATCATCTCTAGTTATTAGGCTGGTCTTTAGATTAGTTACTAGAGTTCATATTATCCGTTAAGAATTTAGATTTATATATAAGTAACCATAAGTTATATTAGTTTTTATTACCTGCTTGTATGTTTTTATTTATTTTTCAAATGATGGTGTCATTAAACACGTATTTTCTGTACACCGGCCCAGAGCTGAACATTGCATGGGTAAAAAAAAATAATTAAATAAATTATTAAATCACCATTTCTAGAAATCGTAAACAAAGTAATCATTTTTGAAAGCCTAGTTTAGTTTATATCTTCAGTCTGTTTGTATCTTTCAGTTGCACGAAAATAGTTAAACTGGATTACTATAGTTTTTTTATTGATTTAAAAAAAATAGTGCTGGCCAACAGTAAATTCTCACAGCTCCGTAAAACAACATTCCGTGTAGAGAAAGTTAAAATCTCGCAAAAGTGTACAAGGATAAAGAAATAACTGTTATAAACTACGCAGAACAGCTTGCAGCTTTATTTACATTTACATTTTAAGTCTTTATCACGGTCGTAGAAGTACAGGCCTGGACACTCGCCTATCTACCAATGTATTTTGCTTGACCCCCTTGTTGTTTGGCTGTAGTTCGCCAAGTTACCGACAGTGTCGTTCTCTTTGGCGCTGCAGTCAGGGCGGTCGGGCTCAAACTCCGCCCACTTTTTTTCCTTTGTTAACATTATAAAGTAAATAAAATTTGCAAGAGCCATGTTTTACGATTTTGTGGGCGAAGGAAGTATTTCATAAATTGATAAAAAATACGTTTTGATAAATTGTTTATCTTAGTGGGAGGGAACTACAGCCAAACAACAAGGGGGTCAAGTTTCCAGGCGAGTGTACAGACCTGTTCTTCTACGGCCGTGGTCTGTATGCTATTGTTTTAACTGGATACAGCATAGGTCCATACTCTAAAATGTGTCTGAAGCACGGTCGTAGAAGTACAGGCCTGGACACTCGCCTATCTACCAATGTATTTTGCTTGACCCCCTTGTTGTTTGGCTGTAGTTCGTTAAGTTACCGAGAATATTGTGTTTATTGGCGCTTCAGTTAGGGCGGACGGACTCAAACTCCACCCACTTTTTTCTATTGTTAACATTATAAAGTAAATAAAGATTTCTGGAGCCTTTTCTTAAAAATTTGTGAGCGAAGGGAGTGTTTCATAAATTTATATAAAATACATTTTGATAAATTGTTTATGAAGTGGGCGAAGTTTGAGTCCGACCGCCCTAACTGCAGCGCCAATAAAACACAATATTCTCGGTAACTTGGTGAACTACGGCCAAACAACAAGGGGGTCAAGTTTCCAGGCGAGTGTCCAGACCTGTTCTTCTACGACCGTGGTCTGAAGCGCTAAATAGCGACACTGAATACGTTACGTTAGAATTTATTCTTTGACAGCGAGGAAATTAACAGAAGGACAAAAATTAAACGTAAGCATTCTGATGGCGTACAGAAGTTCTGATTGTTGCTATAAAATTAAATAAGTGGCTATAAGACGTGCATTATATATTGGGCTAGGAATGTTTCTCGAGTTCAACGACCAACATGCCAGAATACATTATCCTATGTATACCGAAGCCCTACCATTTGTCCATTACCTGCTACTCATTCAGACAGCAGACAATGAACGAATAGACGGGGCTTGAGTATGTATAGGACATTGGATACTAGCATGCAAGTAATTGAACTCGCGAATTTTTCCTAGCCCTAATTATATATAAACACACACATACATGCATATCGGCACACATGATGTCCAGAAAAAAATGCATAAGCGCATAGTAAGCACACGTGCGAATCCTAGTCTAAATTTGAGGCAAACATTTTAGTGGCAAGATTTGCAAAATGATATTTTTACGTGCACAATATGGCAACACTGCAGGAAAAACTTCCTTGTTGAGCTCCACGCCCAGGTATTATTTGATGTACGTTACATCAAGTAAACATAGAATCATATATGAACTCTTCGACATTTTAACTTGTACGAATAAATTGCTGGTCAGAACATAAGATAAGTGAGATATCTGTGGAGCGCAAGCGGTAACTAACTGCAATGGTATTTTGCCACATTGTGGACGTAAACGGACATCGGAAAAATTTTACTACCGATATTTTCGTATCCAATTTAACACAGGATTCGTGTGGTGTGCTAATTATGTTGGTTTCAGGACAACCTCAATACGCACATAACGGAGAAATAGATTTTAATTTTGTAGTAATTCAAGTTTGTTGTATTATAACCTATATGCGACTAAACTTGGTAATTGACTGCCAACCGCGGCACACGGAATATAGCAATCACTATTAAGTGCGCCGCCTACCCGCGCGTGCGAGGCTCAAAAGCGAAGTAGCAGTAAGGTCGACCTTGAAGCGCGCATCAAATGCCGTGTCGCCTCAACGAGCCAAGCGCTGAAATAGCGTGCAAGGATCCCGCCGAACGGTTTTTTGCTATGGGACACTAAGCGGTGACCATATAAGTTTATTGGTGGAAAGTCTGCAACTAAGTACAGTGCAGGTCGCAATCTGAGTTTCACACACATCCGGTTAGTACACTTTGAAGTACGGAAGTCTTAAAAGGCTGTTTTTAGACATGTTGGAGGGCTTAGAAACAGTGTTTTTAATGAGCGTGGCGTCTTAACAATGAGGTTTCGACCTTGTCTGAAGTTTGTTTTTTTCTTTTCGTACATTGGCACAATGGGCACAGTGGAATATTTTCGTAGTAAAAACCTGTTTACAAACACACTGCAACGCATATGAAGCGTGAGGTAGGCGACCGCCTTAATGTATGCAGTACCGGGCAGTGAAATATTTTATCTTCAGCATACACCACCTACATGCCGAAAATGTGTTAAGATTAATTTTCAACAGCACTATAGAGATACCTAGATATATTAACTGTTTATAAATAAACACAAAATACATGTTTCGGTATACCCTATTTTGAGCCATTCTATAGACGGCATCAATCGCTCAGTCGGACGTGAGGGCTTTGACAATGCTGGGAACTTCTGTGGACGGACTTTGCAAACTAAGAGGTGGTTATAACGGTTATTTTAACAAAGGAATGGGTTCTTGTAAGAACGGGCTGGGCTATGTTCTGGTAACCGATTGCATGAGGTGGAAAAACAGTACTCAATACTTGACGGTAATCTGTCTCTCTACATGCCTCTACTTCTTTCTCTCTAAAGCCCAGTTTACACCGGAAAAATAACAGTAACAATATTAATAACAAAATGTAAGTTACAAAATGTTATAAATAAATTTCAAAGCTATGGTACACTATTTTACAGCAATTTTGATAGCATATGTGTTATTAACATTGCTGAAAACACCAATGTTACTAACAAAGTTGGAAGAATGATGAACTGAAGTTAACAACAATGTTGATGACAAATGTTTCTACAACATTTCTGATAACATTGCTAGTAACATTTGTTACCAACATCCTTTGATCTAGACCGCCATAAAATGGGTCGGGAAAATAATGTTATCAACAGTGTTGGTGAAAAAGTTATTAACATCTTTCTAAAATACGTAACTTTCGGTCTTAGCAAAATAAATATTTTCAACAAAATATTGGTAACAAATGTTACTAACATTTTTTATAAATATAAACGAAGATAATAAAATAATGTTGCCAACAATGTTGATAACATGATGTCAACAATTTCCAAGCATTTTTACAACAGTGTTAATAACTTTGTTGAAAACACGTGGTATTAAAAATGGTATCGTTGGTGTAAACTAGGCTTTACTTTACTTTTGTTGGGTCAACGGATGGCTCAGTGGCTAAGACGCTCTTGCCTCCCAACTACTCGGTCAGGGTACGATTCCCTGCGGTGTTAACTCGCATATGGGAATCGTGCCGGACGATAGCGTTGGTCTGCGGGTTTTCTCGGGAAGCTTCCGCTCCCTAGCCTGTACATTCCGGCGCTGATATATTCTCTCCTCCGCCTCATAGCACCCCTCATCGTCACTGAAAACAACTCTATTAAGACCACGCTGTTTAGTTTTGCAGTGGTTTCGAAAATAAATTTTTTTACGTCAATTAATACATATAACAATAATTCATTCTTACATTTTAAAGACTTACATATCATCGTTTGTACATGATTTTTTCCGTTGCAATACACCAAACGTATTTTTAGATTTTGCCACTGAAATATCACATATATGTTGTCAAAATAAGCCAAAATGAAGCCAAATAATTTTTTGCTGGCAAACGGAACATTATTTTTAAAAACGCTCTGGCTAAATTGTGTATCGTAAACAGAGAAAAAGCTTTGGGTGGTTGATTCAACCATATATATGTTTGTATAGGCCAAACAAGCGTGAAACAGTTGAACCAACCAAATATTTGGTTGCCTGGCAGGTATAGTTATCTCGAAAGGATGGTTTAGTCCCGTTAAATATACATTTTGTTAGGACAACAGAGCCAATAGTTGCGGCGTTTCATATGTTGCGCAGCCAACAAAACTTTTGTTGGATCGAATACGTATTTGTTTGGCCATATACAAACATATATACGGTTGAATCAACCAAACCTTTTCCTCTGTGTATGACTGTACGCAGTCTCAAATTTTTTCAAAGCATTTGGCTAAAAAAATATTCGAGTTATTTGCAGTTGTTTGAAATAAATGAAAGATCGCGGCCTGAAGAGTCCTATAGAGCAGAGACTATATGCCACGTCTGAGGTAAGGAAGCAGGTAGGCGATAAGGTCTAGATTGGCTCGTGTGTCAACTAAAGTGTCGCCTTTATGTACGAAGCGCGGAAAGGCCGTGCAGTGTTTCGGTCGTTAGCTTTTTCTATGAGACTATGAGTCTAAATTTTTATTTATGGAAAGTGCGTAGTAAAGTCCGGCGCGTTTATCTCTATTTTCGTCTTACGATTCGAGTTGGTATTTTTTAACGTGACAGCATTCTGAAAAAGCCGTTTTTCGACATATTCTGTTGTCCCGAAACCATGCTTCTAAGCATGATATCAACAAAACGAAAATAGAGAAGAATAGCTTTAAATTAGTTTTATTTTCGTAGATAGAGATATTGAACGCACGTTTAGTAGTATAGTGTCCTACAAAAAACTTTCTCCTAACACTTACAACACAGCTCGTGAGCCAGCTGTAGAACACTCTTAAGGCTGTTCAAGTGCGATAAAATCATAATTTTTTATGAAATAAGGTTAGTTTTATAGACGATACTTGTGAGTACAGTTTCCTCTTACAAAACAATATTTGCTCACACAGTTTTCTCATGACGGTGCGTCAAAGTCAAAATCTGCTTGTTATGCTGACATGCAAATACTGAAAACTAATTGATCTACTTAAAGTAAATTAATCACTTTAAACTAATATCCCACGAGCTCTGCAATAAAATATTTTAAATTTCACAACGTAATATTTTGAATTTTTTAATACGGTCGCAAAAGTAGATAAAAATTGCAAATTCTATAATTTCTTAAAATATAAAAATTGTTCGTTGGGATAAGTGTAGGTTGCAGATTCCAGGAACCAACCTGTAGATTTTCACCGACTTAGATGTTTATGTGAAATGAACAGCAACATCGACACATCAAGTCATTTATGTTACAAGAAACTGCAGTGATATCAAGGCATGTTAGTACATTTTGAAGTACGCCAGTCTAGAAAGGCAGTTTTTAGCTATGTTGGAGGGGGCTAAAAAAACAGTGTTTTCAATGAGCATGGTGTGTTAACAATGACATTGCATCCTAGTCCCAAGTGTGGAATTTACGAACACACTGCAACGTATTTGAAGGGCGTGGAAGGCATTGCGCTTAATGGTGTTCAATTGTGATAAAATCGTAATTTTATATTTCTATGAAATAGCGTTTGTTTTGTAGACGATACTTGTGAGTAAAGTTTCCTCTTACAAAATAATTTTAACTCTCATAGTTTTCTCACAACGGCGCGTCAAAGTCAAAATTTGCGTGTTCTGCTGCTTTGCAAATAGTGAACACCAAATGACTTTCACAAATAAACTTGTGGAATGTTGGCACTCTTTATCGGAATCAGTGAATAGTCACCGATTTCACAGTGGTTTCTTAATGATTCAATTTATCGAAATTCCTCCATCTATCGGCGTGAATCAGTGAATATTCACTAATTCAGAATTAGGCTAAGCAGTACAAATAATTTCCAACCTTTCTATGTGACGGTTATGCGATATCTGCTATCTTCCAGGATTCAAAAAATACAACTTACAAAACTAGCGTAAATAGGGACACGTAGCCTTAAGAGGAGTCTTCGCCGGTGTCGATTTTTCACCTTGGCGCGTGGGAACAGCGTAGCTATAAGGGCCAGTGTCCCACTCTTGACGAGAAGTACGTCGCCTCTATTCGCAGCTCTCCAAACTGGCGTACAAGGTTTTCCTTGCATCCTCTTTCCTATGTGACTTTAAAACTGTAACCATACAATTTTATTTTTTGGACAGTTTGAAGTAAAGACCAAGGCATGCCTCTCGCTTTGCACCTAACGAATTCAGGAGGTATTTTCGTAGTTAACAGCAGTGGAAATAATCCGTTTTTAGACATGTTGAGAGGGCCGAAAGTCATGTTTCTAACAAGCGAGCTGAATTTTTAAAAATATAGAAGCATACTATCAAGTGTATATTCTATTGATAGATAAACGTAATATAAAGAAAAATAAGCAGTTTCGGGAGGAAAAATAGAGCACGCACAACTCGCTACAACACCGTGCATACGCAAGGCGAGAACTTATGTTGGTGTGTGTGTGAGGCACAAAATCGATAAAGCGTCAAGGCTGATGCCGGCTGGTGTTTATAATGCAGTTTCGCCTCTGCGTGCAAGCCACTCAACTGACGCTCAGAGCTTTGCTATAGTATTCATTTTCTTATGGGACTTTAAGCCGTCACCATATCATTTAATACGTGGAAAAAATAGTTTAAAGTCCAACGCGTGCTTATATTTTTTGTGTGTTTTTTCTAATCTAGTCGGTATATTCCCAGCTACGACATACAATGTTTACTCACGCTTTCGCGTGGCTTTCTTTGTTTACGGTGCCTCTTAGCCTAGGCCATCCCGGCGCCCGGCCCCCATGGGCGAGGGGAGAGATCACGCTCTGCCACGCAGTGCACTTTGGCTAACAGTCTGTTGGAACCGCGCGAATCCTTTCGCGGAACGCAGAACTGCGCCTCCATGATACCTACCAAAGGAAGACGGAAGCTAGCGAGAGAGCCAAGGGCCACCCATCCCCGGATCTCGCCCACTCACCTGTCCCCCGACTGAGATCCTCAGCTCAGCCTCCTCTTGGTTTGAGTAGGGGCCCATCTTACCCCTAACAGACTCACCGGACCTGCTCCCGGTCACTTTCGCAGACTACTCGTCGGCCTTTCTCAGGGGAGGGTCCCCTCCAGGCCTGCCCAGCATATAGGCAACCACTACCACCACGAATCCAACCCTGACCAGTCACGGCAGATAACCATGCCGTGGGACTAACCTGGTCGCCCGTAGTACTACCTAATTCCCATGGCATTCGTGGGTTTTCCAGCCTGACCGTCTGGTACTAGAGGATCCCACAGGGTACTCCTTATTACCTGGAGTACCCACCGGGGGGACTCCCTTACAACCCGTAGGTCCGGGCGTGGGACCTGTTTCCCAGACTGCATCAGGTTTGTCCTTTACCATTACCCTCAGTCTCCCACTTGGAGTCCAGGGCTTTTGGG